>CM049607.1:4224293-4401793 GCA_026979955.1 Megalurothrips usitatus
TGGCCCTTCCCCGACCTGCACGCCCCGCCGTGTTTACAAACAGCCGTTGGGGTGGCTGCGCCCGGCTCTGCCCCCGGTGCGGCGGCCATCAGGATTTCCCTGTTCCCGTTCCAGGTGGAAAACCCCCGCGGATGCGTGTCAGGGTTTTCGGGTTCGGTTTAATTTCGTGCGTGTTGCGGCGCGGGGCCGGGGGAGGCCGGGGGCGAATATTCGTGCGCGAGGGGTGCGGGGCGGGTGCGCGGGGGTTGGGGCCGGGAGAGGGGGAGGGTTGGCGTCGGTGCGGAAGGGGCCGGGCCGGGCTTCGCGCGGCAGGGGGTGGCGTGCAGTGGCGTGCGGGGACCGAACGTGTCCAGGGACTGAGTCACTGCTGGGTGAATAATCCAGATTCGACTGGAAGCCTCCCCTGGAAGCGGAGCGGGCCGGGGCTGCGTTCCGGAGGCCCTGGAGTCGCCGCGCCCCGTCAGCCAAGTCAGGTTAGGGGTGAACGCAGTCATGTGACGCGAACTGTCAAAGCCGACGCGGGTGATTTCGCCCCCCTATGCTCTCTCTCTCTCTCTCTTCGGACCGTGTCTTCGTATTTTGAAATCTGGAAATGAACGGGATGAGAATATGCTCTAAATTTGAACCTGGGTTCCTTTCATAAATATTTATTTATTTATTTATTTTAAAAAAGTTATTTTTTAAAAGTAAAAACTGCTGTGTGTGTTTTTATTGTTTCTTTGCTATGTAGGGTTTTATTGATTTGTTGTTACCTTCCAAAATTTAAATTTCAGTCGTGTTTATTGTTGAATTTTCTTTTGTGTTGGCAGATCAGGAGTTGCTGATGTGATTGATCTTCGGTGAAAAATGGGGACCTCTGACAAGAAAGCGTTCCACCTCCGGTGGGATAATCATATGGAGAGTATGCGTACTCTCTTCGAGAGATCTTACTACGACCAGGCCTTCACAGATGTCACAATATCTTGCCCTGATGGAAAGCTGCAAGCCCACAAATTAATCCTTTCGGCGTGCAGTCCATACTTTGAGGCCGTATTCAAAGATAATCCCTGCAAGCATCCAGTTCTTATCTTCCGAGAAATAAAACGGCATGAAATGTCCACTTTACTGGAATACATGTACCGAGGTGAAGTTGACGTTCTCGATTCGGAGCTGCAGCCCTTAATACAAGTTGCAACAGATCTCCAAATTCGAGGCCTTGCCTATGGCTGCCAGACGGAGACTACCGTAGCATCTGGGAAGGGGCCTTTGAGTAAGCCTAAACAACCGCCACCACCACCACCAGCAGCAGCAGCAGCAGAAGCACATCGTTCTCCGCCACCAAATGTGCCACGAGTTACTACCCCCAAATCAAAAATCGTTGCTCCGCCAAAAGTTGTCCCTGAAGATGCTGCGACTGCAGCCATGAGTCATGAGCCATCTCAGATTGAGTATGAAGTAAGTGCATTGGTTTTGTCTATATTTTGCTGAGAGTTCTTGATTCTTGTGTCCTGGATAGATTCTAACATTTTATGTCCCGTGTGTTTTCAGAGCAACCAACCATCTCGTGCAGCTCAAAAAAGATCCTTGCCCCCCACGGTTGAGAGTCCACCTAAAGTAAAAATTGCATCAAAAACTGGAGTTATTACTGCTTTAAACCAGAATCAGATTCATAAGAGCATATCTCCAGAGCCAGTAGTTCAGTCAGCATCTGTGCACTCTTCTCCAACTAACGGAATTGACCTCAGCATTCCAATGACCAATGGTAATGGTGCAATGGACCGGCCGCTTCAGAATGGCACACCAAAATTTATTGAAAGCAATGTGACATCATCACAAGGAAAAATAGAAAATGAGTCCAACTCGGGCGGAGAAATACAGGATTCTGATGATGATGATTTTAACCAGGATGAAAATAGTGGAGAGCTTGTCATTAGAGAAGATGATGAGGAGGATGGTGTCGGTGAGTTCGGTAAAAATTTGCTGGGACTTAGATCATTGCTATACAGTTTGATGTGACGGTTCTTCTTGTTTTGTCATAGGCTATTTGTGTGAGTCTTCTTTCACTGAAGGCGAAACCCCCAATGGTGTGATTCACAAAGATGCAAATGGAGAAGTCATACTTGACCCCAAAATGTCACCGTCAACAGTCTGTCCCTTTTGCTTCATGGATTTAAAGACTTCAGAACTCTTGCGAGCGTGAGTCTCTTATATAATTTGAATGAAAATTTTAATTGTTGAAGAATTAGGTGTAAATTGCCTTCTTTTTTTTTTTCAGTCACGTGCAAATGCATACCACTTCTAACCCACGCCCACACCAGTGTGATGTTTGTCAATTGTCATTTGGTCGTTCTTCTCATTTGGAGAGACATAAGCGCACTCACACTGGAGAAAGACCATTTCAGTGCCCTATTGTGACCTGTGGGAAGCGCTTTGCACGGCAAGACAAAGTGAAACAACATGTTACTCGGCACCACAACAGCAACATGGAGGGCCCGAAGCAGAGAGCTCCTCGCATGCCAAAGTCATTGGTTTCTCCAATGCCAGGAAAACGGCCCCGTGGCCGACCTCGGAAGGTAAATGTCTGCAAGTCATTTGCAGTATGACTTAAATTTTTCCTTGTATATTATTCGGATTTTTTGGCTCTTAATCAGTACTATGTGTTAAGGTGCTCATTTCCCTCTTGTTTGCAGTATTCCGACTACGCTGACTACCCAGAAGCTTTTATGATGGGACATCCCATGTCTGAAGATAGCAGTGGGCTTGACGGTCTGCCTCGCAATAGTATTGCCGCAGCTGATATGCTTCTACAACTTAGTTCCAAAGTGACTCATCACCAGCCATCTGACTATTTAAGCAAAGAAAACCATATTGTTGAGTCAGTGGTATCTCAAATAGCGGAACCTGTCAACACTCAGCCTTGAATTTCTGGTCTGTATGTGGGTATTTAGATACAATAGAGGTACCCACCTCAATGCTAAGCAGAGGTGATTGTTTTAATGCAGTCATCCCCCTCAGATAAAAACAAAAACTGCCATGTCTTTGCAAAGGATTTTGGTTGGTTATTGAGAAGGCTGTGCTAAATTTATTTAAAATTCAATTTCATGAATGCTGCAAAGCGCACTATAAGCCAACAAGGCAAACTTTACCCTCGTGTATCCTCAAAATGCCAATGCAGTTCTCAATGAAAGACTTGTACTCTGACTTTTAGATATCAAAAGCTATTTTGTAATCAAACCTTTTCTAGACTGAAACATAAAAGCACAGATTCTCTACTCTCAAGGAAAATATTTTAACTTCGAATGGAAGATTTTTCCACAATTGTTTTTTGCCCTGTATTTTTAAAAAGAAAACTTTGAAAAAAAATAACAAATGCCCAGATGTATTATTTTATTAACTTGGTGTTTTTTATCAGGTGTGCCAATGTAGCATCTTAAATGTTGGCACCTCCAGTCATATTTTTAGGATTTTAAGAATTAAGGCAACCAACTAATTGTATATGGTATTGTGATCTGCTTAGTGTTGCCATGTAGCTACGGGCTATTACCACATTCCAAAGTAATAAAGGGTCTTGGCCATTTGAGGCATGGAGCCTACGCTATGACTGTATTTTCTCTTACAAGTCCGTTGGGCGTTTATTTCTAATTGTCTGAGAGATTTCGTCTTCAGATGTGTGTGATCTATGCCTGGGGATGGCATCCAAATATTCTCTTTTGTTAGAATTTTAAATAATCCGAAACATCCTAATGTTTTATCGTTTCTTACGTGTTGTTTCTGTTGTTTCCTTTTACGTTTTATATTTTAAAGACTCCACAACTATTATTATTATAATTATTATGATTATTATTTATTATTGACTTGGCCAGCTTGGATGATCTCTACATTGGGATAAAAGGCGAGTCACCCTTAGATTTTCTTTTTTTTTTATTATTACTTTTGTGATACATGGGAATATTTGAGAACTGGAACTGATTCTTGAACGATCGGTTTTGTTGTTTGTGTCCTAAAGTTGATTTATAAATTTATTTATTTATAGTTTTCTTTATATCCCCATAGTATGAGTTGGCTCGTAAAGATTTTGATTGACATTTAACATTTGGGGCTCAATTGAACTTGGAAGTCCATTCATACGATGTGAATGTAGTCGTAGCAATGTTTTATTGTGATGGCTCAATCACAGACTTTATCCCAAAGATTAATTTGCTATGTGCCAAACTGAAAGCATGTCAACGATTGACTTGTCGTGTTTATGAATGAATGAATGACCAAATGCATATGACCAAATCTTTATTGAGAACGAGGATTCTTTAATTTTTACCCTTGTGCAATACTTGAACTGAGTTAGTTTTTAAGGACATGTAAATACTGTGTAACAAGTATTATTTTGTGTGAATTATGTGGTGTGTTTTTACATTAGGTGTAGCTCTATGAATTCTGAAGTGTTGAGAAATCTTTGCTTCCTACATTTTAAGTGTGTTGTAACCCTTTGTGGCGGTAGAGTGTGGTGTCCATTAAGACAGAAATGAAGTTATTTGCTAATTGATGGGCAGACTAAAACATTGAAAACTGACAATTGTGGATGGTTGAAATTCAATGGTTATTGTTGAATGTGTTAAAAATTTTGTTTGCCACTTAAATTTGCTGCTCCTCCATGAAATTTATCAAATGCTTCTGCTTTTGAACTTTTACCACTGCTAATGGGGCTAAAGTCTGGAAAACAAATGGGTAGAGGGGTCTTTCATATGCCATGGGATCATGAAGACCACACCAGATGAGTTCCTTCACTTGTGGTAACATGGTACATGAATAGACCCAAAATGTGGAACCTTATTGTACTCTATGAGACTGGAACAGAAACAAAAGTGATTTAATTCTTGATTATAAATTTAATGTATTATGTAACAAATTATTAGACTTCCTCCATATCGAATTCTTCCATTTGTAAAATTACTGGGTTATCAATCAATAAGAAATGTATGAGTTTTGGTTTGAAAATATTTTTACTTCTTTAAAGGAGAGGAGTTCAAATTGAATACTTTCTAAATTATCAGGATAAGTATTTTTTGCTTTATTTTGTTTTGAAGTGTGTGTGTGTGTGTGTGTGTGTAAGGACAATGCAAGTTTTGTTAGACTTCCCCTGTTTAAGTCGAATTAGGAGAATCTGGAGATGATTGTGTGTTCCAGTTGTTCCCCTGAGCTTTTGTGATACAAGTAACCAAATTTTTTTGACATGGTTCTATTTCCTCATTCCATTTTCAAATTGGCCACAGTTTCAAAGAATGATAAATGGGTGCAATATTTTTTTGTGCTGAATGCATTTCCAGTATTGGCTTGTACCTGGAACCTTCCACATTAGTGTGATCTCATTTACTATAGAGTCATTGTAGCAGATGATAAGTGTAAGCAACATTCCCAAAAACTTGTGTTTGATTAAAAAGGAAAAGTCTGAATGTAATTTTGTAGTGTTGAGTACAGTAGAATATCAAAAAGATTAATAGGTACCTTGTAAATAGTTAGGGTTACGTAACTGTGGAATTGCAAAGTTTCTAGTTTGCAAAGTTCTCAGACTTCCATCAATTCCATGTAACAGTTTGGCAGAAAAGAGGGCATCTCCCTGTGTATCTGTGGACATGTCGTTAACTTAAAGTCCTATGAAGTGATTCAGAACAATTCAGGGGGAACTTAAAGAGTCATTTGTCAATCTTCTTGTGCCATTTACATGTCAAGTATAGTTCTGAGAAGTAGTTGTCTTAGCTGTGAAGTGTTTAAGTTCATTTTATCAGTATTAAGGCAGTTATAATTGACCTTTTGTTTTTGTGGGCATTATGTTCTAGGCACTAAGAGTTCTGTACTTTTACACTGTATTAAGGTAACCAATGGACTGAAACTTAGTGTCCAAATTAATTCATCCTCCATGATGTGGCAATATATTCAATTCAGCAGTCTTGCTGCCCCTCTTCTTATTCCTTTCTTGTGAGTTTAACATCATTCCAACTTATTGCTTTATAATTTTTATCCTGGAATATTTTTCTGCAGTCTTGATGCTTTTCTGAAAAGTATGCACATTGTTGAGTCACCTGTTAAAAAAATGCACATCCGTGGTAAGCTGTCTTCTTCACGAAAGTCTATATCTATAATTTTAAGTATGTTTGTTCTCTTTTAAACTTAAGTGATGAGTACATGTCCTGAAGTCAGTCATTTTATAATTATTTTATTTGCATTTTAGTGTACTGCTGTGCAATCCACCCAAGTGATGTGATTTTCTTTCTGATTTTTTTTCTCTCACTTTTTCACATAAACCAAAGATCTCTTGTTCACATAAGCCCCTCAGTACACACCATGGTGCTGTAACATTCACATTTTCTTTCTTTCTTGTGCAACACCATTTTTTCCCCTTGTAGATTGCTATCCGGAAATCTTGAACTTGTAGCTAGTCTTCTCTTCATTGATGGTTTACCATGTTGTCTGGACTGATTGTAATGTTGAAGATATACATATCGAAAAGTAAGTGGAACAAAGAGGCTCGTTGCAGAGTCTTAGTTGCCATAGGTATTGCAGTGAGCCTCTTTCCTCAAAAGATGTGTCATTGCCGATTTTAAGATTGTATTTTCTTATAATGGGCAGGGTAAAGATGGAACTCATGAGTATGGTTCCCCAGTGCTAAGGGAGTCAACTT
The DNA here is from genome assembly GCA_026979955.1 of Megalurothrips usitatus. Classification (NCBI taxonomy): domain Eukaryota; kingdom Metazoa; phylum Arthropoda; class Insecta; order Thysanoptera; family Thripidae; genus Megalurothrips; species Megalurothrips usitatus. The sequence goes on from CM049607.1 coordinate 4,230,946, forward strand.
GGTTATTTATTATTATTAAAAATTTTTGTGGTGAACCTGTATGGTAATGATACATTTAGAGAAGAAAACTGAACACCAGGAATCTGATGTGTTCCAAATTCTGCTATTTTCTTATAAAGTTTTGAACCTGCTCTGTCACCTTGCCATAGAATTACTTATACCTTTTGATAATGTGTGTTTGCATGTTTAACTACTGATTTACCTCCAATAAATTTTCCCTCGAAAAGTGTATTCAGGAGTCCTTTTTTTTCCCCCCTCCAGCTCCAAACCTTTTAGCTTCGCTCGTCAGTTTCTTCATCCACGCCGGCTCGTGCCGCGCTCACAAGCCTGATGGCACCCACTCACACTCGCACGTGACGGCTTTCCCAGCGGTTCCACAGTTTTCCACGGACGAGAAGTCGTTAGCGGCGCGTCCGGCGCGGCCCCGTCCACCCACCGCTGGCTCGCGCGGCCAGAGACCCACGGCCTCCGGCAAAATCCGTTTCGCCACAGAGGCCTTGGGTGCCGCAGAATAAATCGGTCTGAAAAAAGAAATCCGAGGATGGCGTTCGTCGTCGCGGTCGCGGCTCTGGCCCCGCTCGTCCACTTCTGCACGTGCTTGCCGTTGACGCCGACCCACCCTCAGCCGTGCCCCGTGGACGACGCCGTCCTGGAGGTCGTGGTCCTGATCGAAGTTGACGCGCCGTGTCGAGGCGGGCTCAGTCAACCGGTGCTGCTGCAGGTGCTGCGCCACGGGGCGCCGCTCCCACGCACCGTCATGCTCCACGTCGCGGAGCTCGGGGCGCGGTGCCTCGGCGCGCCCTTGCTGGCGAGGCTCTCGGCGGAGGCGGTGATGCTCCGGGGCGCCGCGCCGCCGCCGCCACCGCCGCCGGACCTGAACGCGCCGTGGTGCCGCCTCGGCCCGCGACCCGCCCTCGACGTCGTGCTCCTCAGCGGCACCCTGCAGGACATCGAGGTCCTGGCCGACGGCTACCGCAAGGACAGGGCCTCGGCGCTCTGCTCGCTGTGGACCCCCGCGGCCACGGGCGTCGTCGTGGTGCTCTGGCCCGAGTCCGAGACCTCCGCGCGGTCCGAGTCCCTGGCGGCGCTGACGCTGCTGTGGGAGAGAGGCATGACCCGCACCCTCGTGCTGCTGGAGAGGCCGGGCACGGCGGAGGCCGCCGCCGTCGACATGCTGGCCGTCTACCCCTTCCGACGGACCCGTCCCGGGGCCGAGGCCGGGGCCGGCCTCTGCGGCCGCGGGCTGACCATGTCCGCCCTGGAGAAGATCGCGTCCTGGAGCGCCGCGCGGGGGCTGGTCGTGGACAGCGGTGAGGCGAGGGACCGCGCCGTCAGCGCCGGTAGCACCGCGCCTGACGTCCCCTTCTCGGTCTTCATTGTGTGCTCGCAGGGCGACACCTCTTCGACGGCAGGGTGCCCCGGGACCTCGGCGGCTGCCGGGTCCCCGTCATCGCCCGCTGGATGCCCACCTCCTTCCTGAAGACCCCCAGGGTGAACGCGACGCGCCACACCCGGACCGTGTCGTATCTCACCGGCGGGGAGCCCCCTGACGCTGACGGCGTGGTGTCCCGTGTCCGCAGGCCCCGCGGGGGATGCTCCTCGAGATGTGGGCGGCGGTGGCGGCGCAGCTCAACGTCCAGGCCGTGGACCCTGTCCCGCTATCGCTGGAGCACATCATCCAGGAGGACAACGGCAGGTACTCGAGGGAGGCGGCCGCGGCCGGCGTTTCGCCCCGAGCCTGACGCCCGGCCGACGTGTTCCTCCCCCAGCTGGAGCGGCGTGCTGGGCGCGGTGCAGCGCGGCGAGGCGGACGTGGCTATCGGGGAGCTGCACGACCGCGACGACCGGCTGCGGCAGTTCGACTGCACCTCCCCGACGGCCTGGCAGGGGCTGCGGGTGTGGCTGCGGCGCCCGCGGCACGCCAAGGCCATCTCCATACCGTACTTCAACCTGGACCGGGAGGGTCAGGTACGGTGTCCAAGGGGGGCGCCCTGCGCTCAGCGACATTCTCCCAGGTCTACCACACCCTCGCGCAGGCCATTCTGCTGCTGCTGGCCGCGACGTCGGCCGCGATCCTCGTCGCCCAGGTGCCGCCGACGGCCGCGACCCGGGACCGGCGTCGCCGTCGTCGCCGCCGGGGCCGTCAGCGCGTGGCGGTGGCGGCGCACGGCTGGGCGCTCATGTCCATGCTCCTGGAGCAGCCCGTGTCCCCCCGGCTCGCGCACCGCGTCAGCGGCCAGGCCGTCCTCGCCTGCTTCCTCTCTCTCGCACTCTTCCTCAACTCGGCCGTCAAGACTCAGGTTGTCACTTTTCTAAAATTACGAGGAAAGGAGAGAGAGAGAGAGAGAGAGAGAGAGAGAGAGAGAGAGAGAGAGAGAGAGAGAGAGAGAGAGATAATAAATGAATAAAAATCGCTGAGCGAGGTGTCCACATGGTCTCGGTCTACGCCAGGTGGTGGCAGCACTGTCGCGGCCGCCCCGCCTCCACCAGGTGGCCAGCCTGGAGGAGCTCAGCCTGTCGCCGGACTACCGGCTGGGGGTCATGTACAACTTCTCCATGCAGGTAGCCGACGACCCGGGTCCGACACCCGCCGGTTCTCGTTTTTTACAAAACCCGCCCTCCTGACCCCGGCCAGGTGATCCTGGACGCCGACGACGACGCGGTGCTCGTCCGTCTGAAGCGGCGCCTGGTGGCAGAGTGCACGCGCGACTTCGCGGCGTGCCTGGCGCGGGTGCACCGCGGGCAGCCCGGCTGGACCGTGGTCGCCACGGAGGAGTCCATGGCCGTGGCCACGCTGGACTCGGGCGGCACGGGGCACTACTACGCGGTGCCCGGCGTGCTGGTGGAGCAGCTCATGAGCTGGTACACGCGGCCCGGCTTCCTGCTGGGGGAGCGGCTCACGCTGGCCGTGTCGCGGCTCTGGGCCGCGGGGCTCGTCGACCTGTGGCGCGACGAGGTTCTAGGGCAGCGGGAGCGCGCCCGCCGCCGCCACTACCACGGCCACGTCCACGCGACGCACTGGGGGCCCGAGGCGGGGGGCCCCGGCCCCGGCCACGGCCCGCACGCCGCCGCCGCCCCGGGGGACACCCTGGACGCGGACCACATGGAGAGCATCTTCCTCATGATGCTGGTGGGCGAGGCCGTCGCCGCACTGGTGTTCGTCGCGGAGCTGCTGCTCGACGGGGACCTCCTCCGGGCCGCGCTGCGTTGGCTCTCCCGCCGCTTTTCTTTTTAAACTTTTGTAGTGACGAACAAAAATGTTCAAGAAATAAAAGGATCGACGGTGGTCGCTTGACTCGGCTTGGGGGCGGCACCTGGCAGGGGTGGACAGCGCCCCCTCGGCTGCCTACCCCCGCGGGGGCGCACCTCCATCTGCCTACCCCCCGGCGGGTTCGCTGCTACCGGTATTGATTCGCGGACACGACACAAACAAAACGACGCCGACCTAAGTGGAGTGAACTACGCGGGCGTTTAATTTGCTTATCGCGTAATCGCGAGTCGCTTATCTACCCGCTCCCCCTCCCTCCGGCCCACCCCGGGGCCCGGCCTGCCGCCCCCCAGCCCAGCCCTCAAGGAACTCAGACCAGCCACAGTCACGACCCGACTCACAGCCATGAGGTGGCTACAGCTGCAGCCCCTGCTTGTCCTGGTGGCGGCCCTAGCCGCCGCCGCCTCCGGCCGCTCCTACCGAGGGTGAGTTCGCAGGTTCAAATATTTGGCCTCTGCAGTCTCATTTTTTTTATTACTCAAAGTAAATAGGCTGTTGTTTTTTTTTGTTATTTATATAAACACTTTTTACACTTGCTGATCCATGGAGACACGCTATGTTGATTGTCTCACCGAAAAAAAAATAATTTGAACACCAATGCGAGCTCCCTGTCATTGTGATACAATTCGCCGAGTTCAAGTGGTCGTTAATTACTGTTTCCCGCCGCGGCTCCGACATACCGCGTCGAGAGGCTGCGGCCCTCTTATCTTATCTCAACGAGTGAACCATCAGAATCAAATCATCGTGATAATTATTGTCCCACTCTGTACCCCGTAATGCAGTTTGGGAATTGCCATACCTGCCAAGGTCATTTTTATGAAAAGGAAAAGGAAAAATAGAAGACATATTTTTTTTTTTTAGAAAAAAAGGGGGCTGATAATGGGTTTCGAACCCGCGACCGCGGTCCGCAGGTACCACCTGGTGCACGCGGTGCCCCGGGACTCGGCCGACGCCGCGGTGCTGCAGTCCATGTCTTCGTGGAGCAACGTGGACATGTGGAACCGGCGGGCGGTGCCGGGCAGGGAGACGACGCTGATGGTGGCGCCGGGGGCCGGGCAGCAGCGCGTGCTGCAGCGCCTGGAGCAGGAGGGCGTGCCGTACTCGCGCAGCGAGGACGACGTGCAGAGCATGGTGGAGAGGGAGGCGCGCGAGCAGGCCTCGGCCGCGGCGGCGCGGCTGCAGCACCGGCGCCTCCACGCCTCCGAGCCCAACGTCACCTTCGACGCCTTCATGCGCTACGACGAGGTACGGCCGCGCGCCGCTCCGCGGCGCCGCCGAGCAGTGCGCCAACGGAGCGCCGGTCGCGTGACGCGAACCCCCTCGGCCCGCAGATCGAGCTCTACCTCCGGCAGCTGGCCGACAAGTACCCGACCCTGGTCACGCTGCAGTCCGTCGGCAAGAGCGCGCAGGGCCGGGAGATGACGGTGATCCGGGTGTCCGCCTCGGACGGCGCCGCGCCCAGGGCGATCCTGGTGGACGCCGGCATCCACGCGCGCGAGTGGATCGCGCCCGCCACCGCGCTCTACCTGATCGACCAGCTGGTGCAGCACGCCGACGAGCACCGGGACCTGCTGGACGGCCTGGACTGGTACATCCTGCCGCTCGTCAACCCGGACGGCTACGAGTACACCCACACCACGGTGAGGCGGCCGCGGCGCCGGCGCGGCCCGGGAAAAATCAAACAGTTGAAAAAATATTTAAAAACCTGAAAAAAAGCTCAAAAACTTGATAAAACCGAAAAGATGAATGAATAAAAAAATAAATATTCTGCCCTCTTCTTTCTCCTCCTCCACAGGACCGGTTCTGGCGCAAAAACAGGGGCGCGGAGCGCGACACGTGGCTGCGGTGGTTCTGGGACTTCCTCTGCGAGCGCGGCGCCGACCTGAACCGCAACTTCGACTTCCACTGGATGCGTGAGTGCTCGCGGGTTCAAATACCAGTCCGTGAAGGCAGCGTACCTGTTTGTTGTTGTGGGACTTGTTGTTCCTCTGCGAGCGCGGCGCCGACCTGAACCGCAACTTCGACTTCCACTGGATGCGTGAGTGCTCGCGGGTTCAAATACCAGTCCGTGAAGGCAGCGTACCTGTTTGTTGTTGTTGTTGTTGTACGCCGCGGGCGCCGTGGGCCCCTGCGGACGGGAGGGTAGGCAGCGCCGCATCGCACCGGTGCGGCCGTGTTGCCTACCCGGCCCAGCGCGGGCGCGCCGCGGCCGCCGCAGGCGGAGGGCCGGGTCCCGATCTGAATACGTGACCCCGCGGCGGCAGAGAGCGGCGCCAGCACCTTCCCCTGCGCCGAGACGTTCGCGGGCAAGAAGGCCTTCTCGGAGCCCGAGTCCCAGAACATGCGCGACTTCATGCTGCAGGCCAACAAGGACAAGCGCGTCAAGATGTACCTGACGCTGCACAGCTACGGCCCGGTACGGCAGCCGCAGCTGGAGGCAGCTCCCGTCCGGGACTGTACCGCCAGAACTTTTTTCACCAACATTATGTTATTTTCATAAAATCTCTCTCTCTCTTTCTCTCTCTCTCTCTCTCTCTCTCTCTCTCTCTCTCTCTCCCTCTCTCTCAGATGATCCTGTACCCGTGGGGCTACGACTACAGGGTGGACGACGCCCCCGACGCCAAGGAGCTGGTGAGTGTGACGTCGTGGACGTGCGCGGAGACGGCGCCCCTCCTCCGTGGCGGGATCGCATTATTTCAAATCTCCCGCCCCAATCTCTGGGCCCCCCCAGGCCGCCATCGGCAACGAGGCCAACGCCGCCATGGTCGCCGCCGGCTCCGAGCCCTTCGTCGTGCAGAACAGCGCCGAGCTCTGTGAGTGCCGACGGCCGTCCACAAGTGCCGTAACGGCCTGTCACGCCGCGACCTCTGACCTCTGACCTCTGACCTCTGACCCCTCCCCCGCCCCGTCCGCAGACCCCGCCGCGGGCGGCAGCGACGACTGGGCCAAGGGCGTGGCGAACATCGCCAAGTCGTACACCATCGAGCTGCAGGGCGGCGGCGCCTCCGGCTTCGACATCCCCGCCAGCCGCATCGCCGAGGTCGTGGCGCAGACCTTCCAGGGCTTCAGGGTGTTCGCCGGCCACGCCCAGCGGCTCTGAGGCCGCCGACGACGCCGACGCCGACGACGCCGTCGTCGTGGTCGTGGTCGTGGTCCGGGGCGACACGCATAAATAAACCCAGTCAGAGGAGTGTTCATTAAAAATGTCATTTTAATTATCGTCGCTCGTGTCCAGTGACTAGAGGTGTGCGTCTCAACGGCAGTTACTGAGAGGCCCATACAACATGGACGTGGCCGCGGCCGCCTCACAGCCCCGGCGGCACTGCCGGGAATGCCCTCGCGGCTCCGGAAAATGCGAAAAACACCACGTCCACGCCGAGAGGGTAGGCAGCACAACTTGCACCACACGTTAAGCCCTCCCTGTGTAGAAACCGCGGGTGTTTTCGACTAACCAAGGGCGGTTTTGTACTATTTAGGACCTCCTCTATCTCCCATATCAGTTTCATCGAAATCGGGAACACAAAATATTTTTCGGCTAAAAAATGGTAAGGCTATAGCCTTTGCAATTTTTCGATTTTGGACAGGAAATAAAATTTCGATTTTTCTCGCGGAATGTGTTTGGACCGATCCCTAGACGTCGTTCCGTCATGAAATATGTGCCGCATGGCCCTCATGGCTCCGGAAAAGCCGAAAAACATGTCAACGCCGGGAGGGTAGGCAGCCCAGCCTGCATGCATTTTCAAGCTAAAAAATCGAAAAAAAATTCGTTCAAACTGAAATATGTTGTTGGGCAGGTCCAATAACGTACAAATCAATTCTTAGTTTTCCGGAAAAGCCTTATCATTCGCCGTGGAAGGGCATATAACTTTAGGTGCAGATTGGGCTGCCTACCTTCCAGGCGTGTACATATATTTCTCGGTATCGGTACCCACCGAATGGATATCAAAAAAATTTTCCCCGTGTGTTTTGTTTTTAATATGGATCTCTCTAGCGACTGAGGTGTAGGGATTGGTCAGCAAACGAAATCACACAGAGTTCTACAGGCAAGACAGATTTGAACCATTTATTGGGAATTTTCTTTCAACAGTATAGTTGGACAGCTTCACATTCCTGTTACACAAGAGTTAGGAGCCCCGCGAGTTTAAGAAAAAAAAAAAAACACGGTCATACCAAAAGTGTGTAATGACTATGTACTGGGATCATTTTATTTTTAAATTCAGAAAATGAAACATGGACCATGAAACTTGTGACTTACAGCCGCAAAACATTGAGGGTCCTCTGTAAACATTGAGCCTTCACATTACTGTGGGGCACATCCAGCTCATGACATATTAATAAAAATAAAGTAACAAGTACAATAGCATTTTGCCTTAAAAAAAAAGAAGAAAAGAGACAGACTTCTATTATGCTTTGTCAAGCTTGATATAGGTATTATGCTTTGACATTTGGTTATTGATTTGAATACTCAATGTTAACAAATCAACATGAATATTCACATTTTAACATAAAAAAATAGCAAGTTTCACATGCCAAATAACAATATCAGAAAAGAGGCAATGGGCCAGCCACACACCACTATCATTGCACATGATTTTATCTTAGTTTGTACTTACTTTAAGATTTAGAATGACATGTATGATGTACGTTCAAGTTTCAAACGCTCCAGAGATTCCTTGTTTGATAATTATTTTGGATTTTCACTACAGTCAAGTTTCTACCTTGAAAATACTGAGACTCTAAACAAGCATGTTTCTAATAACAATGTCGTCACAAGCTACTCAAGTTGCATGTACATCTAAACTCCTGTAGTCAATAGCATACCAAATCTTTGTGAACTCCAAAATACTCTCAAAATATTCAACGGATGGCAAAGAAAAGAAATCTCAAATTACACTTATCATAATAAAATGCCTGGCAGCTAGGTGCGCACATAGACATATACATGCTTTACAGAACAAAAAGAAGTCAAAACTAACCCTAATAAATTTTACACTACATGCTTACAACTCATAAACCACGTTCAATGCAGTGAGATAAGTTGCAACAACAAATTCTACCCACTGATCTTCATTAAATTAATCTATGATCTAAGATTAGAAGCTAACTTTATGCACTAGTTGCCTCTCTGCTCACATTTTTAGATCAAGACAAGATAAGTCTAGAGGAAAGAACAATTTCCAAAAATCACTGGGTACTAAATTAACGGTTACACACCTCAGTTCTTAAAGAATACTTAATACGAAATGTTAAATATATATTTATATAAAGAGTATCAAAGAAAGATTCTTAAAGTTAAAGAAAATGGTCAGAGAAGGGGAAGGAGGGAATAGAGAGAAAACAAAATAAATAATATGACCTTAAAAACAAACATAATGGAAACTGTAACTGATAAGAACATCAAGTAGGAACTTAAGCACACGCCAATAAAAATTATAACGGTCTAAATTGAAGTTCGTGTTACATTTCCTTGAAGTGTATGTGCCCAATATGGGAAATAATATGTAAAAATTGTAAACAGCCTCAAAAGATCCAAAAGAAACCACTCAGACTTTAGGAGATATGGCAAAGAGGGTAAAAGAGACATAGTCAGAAAAAAATCACAGAAAGTTGTGTTTTCTCATTATTTTTGCCGTAACAAGATTACTCAAGAGCTGAACCATGGCAATAATAGCTAGGAAGGAGGGAGATTTTCAATGGAGGGTATTTGAAAGTCACTTATAGTTAGACTAAAGGTGACTTTGCAAGGAATTTGAACTCCCATTACAATGTGTGCTTTCAAATCACTATAGCCATTAGAGAAACCACTTTTAAAAATTATTCATAATTCAGAAGAACCTACATTGCTGTTCTATAAAGTGGATATACATTGGGATACTGCAATTGTATTATGTATTCACCAAGACTAAATGCACAACCTTAACAACTTATTGAAACTACCCAATGCTCTAGAACACATTCTCAGGAAAATACTGCAAAATAAAGATGCAAGGTTTTGATTCATTAACTTAGAACTTCCACCTGTTCCTCTATGTAGCAAAGCAGTTATCGAAGTCCTATTTCAATGATACGGTGGAGCTCTGACACTGACACAATCACACTCAATCCTTGCTTACAAAATAAAATTCTTTCATTTACACAGCCTACTTAGTTTACTTTTCTTCTTCGTGGTCACCACTATTTCCATTTTGCGCTTCCACTTGCAATGTTTTGGGAACAGATACTTGACCATTCACACCATTGGTCTTTGCTTCAAAATTAAATTGGTGGTCCATGGAGGCCTTACTGCTTGGAGTAGGAGATGCAGAAAATGGAGAAGAAGACGTTGACGATGCCTTCGGCATAAATGTAGTCCACTCATCAGTCTTTTCATCAAGGTACTCGATGCTGTTCAGGAATGTTTTACCTATGCAAAAGAAATTAAGCATAAGAAGAAACCATAACCAGGAGAACTCAGAACTAAGCGAGGATTCAATGCTCCTCTTTGTACCTGAGAAACCGCCCACAGCATAAAGGCGACTGCCAATCACAGCGACTCCAACATTGGCACGAGGAGTTGTCATATTTGGACCAGGAGTCCATGTTTTTGTATCAGGGTCATAGATTTCGGTGGAACAAAGAGCATGGGTCCCATCTGAGCCTCCCACAGCATAGAGCTTCCCTGAAACCACCATCAAAACAATAAAAAATAAGTACAACACTGCCCAGCAATGAAAACCAAGTTAACCAAGAAAGTTGGAACAGTTACAAACCTTTGAAAGCAGCAACGCCACACCCACGGCGAGCAGTGATCATTTCACTGGCAAAACTCCACTCATCTGTTTCAGGGTCATACACTTCAACAGAATTGAGGCAGTTCCATGCATCACAGCCACCTACAGCAAAAACTTGTCCTTTCATAGAACAGGATCCCGCTTGGTACCGACCTGGGAAAAAGCAGGGTTATTGATCTTAATAACCAAAAAACACGGGACAAAATTAAATCAGGACACGGGCAATAACTTTTCTGTACCAGTCTGGAGCGGTGCTATGCTAATCCACTTGCCCACATCCGGATCAAGAACGTCGCACTGGCGAATTCCGACTTGGCCATTCCACCCGCCGATGCAGTAGATTTTATCATTCAAATTGCACACACCTGCAAGTAGTTTATATTGTAGCACTGGCCCACTACAGATTCAAAAACCTTCCACTACCCCATCAAATCCAAAGTTTTGGCAGAAGTGCATCTATTTAGAAAGAAAGAATGTAATGCCTTGGATCCACAGTAACTGCTTGTGAACTCTCTGGCAAGTACTACAATCTGTTTAAAAAAATGTCTTAGGTGGTTTGTGGCAGAGACATTACATCTTCAGATTTCCACTGTAAACAATTTTACTATTTCAGGCAAAAGAAAATTGTCCAGCATGCAACACCTCAGCATCCTAAGGTTTTGCACATTGTACTTACTCCAAGGTGACACCGCAAAAGACCAGGTCTCCTGCACTTTACAATTACAAAAAAATTACCACAGGTGCTTATGAGGCCCACGTCTCAGCAACTCAAACACAAAAAGCGACCTGAGACATGAGCGCCCATTAGCCCTCATGCACTTGCACCAATCACACTATCAGGAGCATTTCCCTTCTCAGAGACCCACCCTTCCTCATGAATCAGTACAACAATAATTGGAGCTTACTCACCGGATGGTCATTAAATGCTAAATAAATCACCGATGAGCTCTCTCTCTCTCTTGTAGATTGCACTGCTGCTGTTAGCGTGTCCCTTGCCTCTCACTATGCTTTGGTTTACTTTCATGCTCCTAGAATGCCATACACTTGGTGGTGTGAAACGTTGCGAAACCAAGGGAGGAAAAAAGAAGTAAAAAAAAAAATACCCTTGCTTGTTACGGCGGCCAGAACACCAACTCCCAACCCAGATAGGAAACCTTTCTTTGAAGTTGACAAAAATGGATTTGCAAAGAGAAAACCAAACCTCAGCTGTACCTAAGGAGAAACTCCAATTTTACTTACTCCTATAATAACCACACACATTGAGGAGCGTCACTTCCAGATCACAATGTTTCACAGTGTGCCTAGTAGAGGTCTACCAGAAGTTAAAATTCAAGAATGTCAGAATGGTAGAAAAGTTTAGCAGCACTGGTGAGAAGTGAGACAAGATCCTTACTAGTATCTATAATGGAACTTTGTAAAATTGGAGTATCAACAGGTCCGTCACAACAGCTTCTTTTCTTTAAAAAAAAAAAAAAGAAAGAAAGGAAGGAACAGGAAAATTGACTAGTGCCCACCACATTTGTTACAAAGCATATGGCATTCAGCATAACTGATGAAAGGTATTAGCAAGATATCAAGTGAACGCCAAACAGGACAGATTTTGTGAGAGCTAGCAATGGACGTTATCCTGGGGCATATAATGCCGAGGATGCTAAAACTCTTCTTTCTTCAGAGACTCCGTAACATAACAAAGCTGTAAAGTAAACCAACAGACAAATGTTTTAATTTCAGGAAATTGTTATGGCTTCACGGACATTAAAACGGAACAACCCACAACTGATCTGGCATAAATATCACAATTTTCCTCTTTCAGGAATATAGCAGAACAAAAATGCAAAGGTAGACGTCTGAAGAGAAAATTTTGTAAGGTCAGCTGAATCTCGCATGTTAAATCTCCCACCTACTGAGCTGTAGAAATGAAACCAAAAGAACTGTGTAAAGAACTCACCACAGACGAGCCCACAGGCCTTACAAGTCTGCAAACAGAAAATATACACAAGATGCGAATTGCATCTCCCTCCTCGCTACTCCACAGTGTGACATTCTCTATTTCATCACAGCATGCACCCTGCCTAACCATGAAAATTTTCTGAATTAAATATTAAGCTACTCTTAATTTTCAAAAAGAGAAAAAAAAAAACTTTGAAAATGCTTGTCTTAATTTCATACATTGTTGTCTTTTTAAAAGAAGAGGATAGGTCCTTGGTGGTTTTCTATTGTAGCAAACACACTATTTTTTTTTTTTAATTCTCGGTCAATTTATCTAAATAAGAAAGAAATAGAACAACATATACCTTTGAGGCTGTTAGCAAAATAAGAAGCATTGAAAATCATAGACTTCAAAATTTTATTATCACACATGGTCAAATTCCAGAAGTGAAGTATGGGCATATTTTCATTTCGGACCATGAGGAACAGCAGCTTAGCATCTCACAATAAGACTTGGCATTTTCAAAAAATTAAAATTGCTTTGCCGTTTCTAAATTCACACTGAACCTCACTTAGGTGCAATGTAACAAGACACCATATGTAACGGAAAATGCTCCTGAACACCACTACTCAAGCAAGCACCACTAACTAGCAACACTTACCACACTTATAATGAGCCAACCATCATAAAAAAAAAATCACAGAAGTGACACCTTCTCATAAAAAGAGATATGACAGTCAAACTTTCAATATTTCAATGTTTCAATGTTTAAAACAAAAAAAAAAAGAAGAAAACAAGTAAACAGAGGAGGTATGATTACAATGATTGGCTCATCACCACAATCAGTCAGTCAATGACAGCAAGGAAAGGCTTACTAAACCAAGGGGCTAAGGAGGAAATTAAGAAACAGGAAGTTGGATCACAATGAGAAATTCTCATCAGTGAAATGAAAATGGAGATACCATTTTGGTTAAGAAAGAGTGATTAAACATTTGATGTACACTTTTTTAATTTTTTTAAAAGAAACTGCATGAGAAATTCGCATTGAGAAGGAAACAACCTGATACGATCCAAGGGAAAAAGAAACGAGATTTGATATTTGTGATACTTGATCTCCTCAATAACTTGCCTGTGTGGGACCGCGCGAGTGGCAAGGATGCCACCTTAGTCCACTTCTGGGTTTCCTGGTTGAATTTCTCGACGGTATCAAGTTCGGTTGTTCCATTACTGCCACCAACTGCATAGACTTCCCCGCGAACCACAGCGATGTTGAAGCGGCCCCGAGCTTCCCTCATGGGTGCGACCGTCGCCCAGATGTTCCACTCTGGGTCGTAGGACTCGACACTCTTCAGACATTCCACTCGGTCATAACCACCTGAACATAGGGATACCAGGTCAATAAATTAAACCCCTAGGTTCGATAAACAGACGACTTGATATGCATTTAAAATAGGTTTACCATAAGAGAACGACAAATAAACTTACCACAAACAAGCAGTTGTTCATTCAAATTGGCGCATCCACTCGAACACTTGACAGAGCTCATGTGAGCCATCACACAGTACATGTCAGGCTGCTGCTCTTTTTCTTGACTTTCTGCACGGCTGTTTGACACGGGTGTAGTAGCTACAGGGGAGGGAGTGGTGGCAGCCGGCTGGTTGAGACGAAGAGTTACTGACATAGACACTAAACGTGATCCAAATGCCACCAACGCTTGAAATGAGGATTCTGCGAACAAATAAAAAATTAAGAACGGGGATCACAACATGAAATGGTAGTTAGATCAATTCCAATGTAACTGGTGTACACACCAGACACTTTACAGGTAGCAATCAGAATGCTATCTGTGCTCTCATCGATTTCAGGCTGTTCACCAATATCTCGTGCCAAGTATAAAACTCGGGGTTTGGCAGGTTGCAAGGGAACCTTCCTACGATTGGTCTAAAGAAAAAAGTAGAAAATGAACATTAGCTCACAAGCTATAGACTTTAAGCCAAATCGCTAATATGGAATAGTAAAAACAAAGATATAACTCACCCTAGCTGCAGTTATTTTTTTGCTCATCTTCTTATAATCCTGCACCATTTCTGTGTCATTAGTGTCCCCGCTGGGGAGATCAGAGCAATCCTGGAGAGAATTGTCAAGTGCCAGGTACAACATGTGGTCCTGAAACAATTGAGGCATATATGAGAAAAACAATCACAGCAGCTGATAGGGATGTTATCTACATATAATCAACTTGTACCTTTTCTGCAAGATCATCAAGATCTGATCCAGCACTTTCATTTTGTTTCCTGATCCACTCCAAAGCTAACTGGCAAACAGAATCGCCACCAACAAGGGACATTTCTTGCCTTGTCTGACTCAGAAGCTCAATGCGAAGACAAGTAAGTGCCAAGAATGATGCTGTCTGTCTTACTGCTTCAAACTGAAAATACAATTGGGGTATGCATGTAAAAATTGAAATTTCCTTAAGCTCAACAGTTTTAATTAAAATAGAAGCAAGAAAAAAAATGCATTGTTATAAATATGGAGGTACCTTATCTGCGATGAAATTGTCAACCTGAGAAACCAAGGCCTTATGACGAGTAATGCCAGGCAAAGATCTAGTGTCAATACAAGTATCAACAAGCAGATTTTCCATCAGATGACGAGCGCACTCCTGAACAACTGGTTCCATTTTCAGATATGAGGCAGCCAAATAGATTGCTTTCACTTGTCTTGGCTCAACACACAATCTAGAACATAAGACATACAAACCATGTAAAAAATTGCCTATATTTCCAGTATATGCACATAAAAACCCCAAAATGCGTACTTTGCTGTGTATGCATAGTCCACAAGTTTCTCAATGGCAGATTTTTCAAAGCCACCATTTAGCTTGTATGTTATGACCGTTTCCCTCGCAATTCCTTTAGTTTCCTCTTCAGATGAAAACATTTCAAAGAGGTAAGAACTGGCCGAAGCAAGAACTGCTCGATGGGCATGCAGTTCCGCATTGCCAACCTGGAACAAAAGTTTTAAATATTCAATGCTGCGACACAAAATCGTGTAGCATAGTATGGAATCTAAATGACAGGAAGAAGAGCAACATACATGTAAAATAACGTCACAGAAATGGCGGTTTTTACGCATCATGTTCAAAGCTTGAAGAGTACGGCAATGATGGTCAGTGTCATCAAACACTAGAGGCCCAGGCGCATCCTGAGCCTCTTCGTCTTCTCCAAGTCCACCGCCAACCATCTTGGACAGCTTCCCGTTGGACGTAATCGTCGGGGCGGGTTCTGAAACCATTTCAACAACAATGAGTGAAACACAGGAAAGAGAGTAGTCAGATAGCACTATGTAAAAATAAATAGACAAAAAATTGTAAGACAAACAATATCTACAACCAACCTGATTGAGTACGCATTTTGAAGGGAGTTTGATGAGGGTCGGAGATCAGGGTATCACAACGCTAAGCGTTCTACTCCACGAGTCAACCTAGTAAAGCAAAAGCGTATGCGTCAGTGAGCAATCATTCATTTAGACCAGCTGCAAGATCTAGAGAGGGTCGGTGGAATAGGTTATCACCCTGGATTCAGCCTCGGTCATCTAACACCTCTAAAACCTACCACTCGACCCATGAAGTGCTAACCAGAACATTAAATACTTTAATAACGCCCCTAGGAGACCAGAGTGGGTAATGGATTTGATAACCTTCCCAAACAAGAGCAACGTCGACTTGCAACGAAAAGGTAATAAATTTCTGTTCTCGGCATTCAGACAGCCCTTCAAAAGAAGTGTGCAATGTGTGAAGTACAGTACGCAACCAAACAAGAGCCCCGCGAAAAGAAAAAAAAAAACACGAAATCAGCACACATACACAACACACACCCCAGGTCAAACAAGCGTCTGCTACGGCCGCGGTGACGCCGACAGCGCTTTCGTGCAGTTGCCAAACAAAAAGCAGAAGCCACGCGGCTCGGCAGAGAGGCGAACGCGACTAACTGCTGGAGCCTCGTCCACGGAGAGGGAGAGAGAGAGACGGCACGACTCCTGGAAGCCCATGGACACACTGCGGCTCGTCCAGCCCCACGCCTCGCGCTCCTGTCACGGCACGACCACGGCATGGGACATAAACAGGAAGTGGCCGCCTCCGCATCCCGACGCGCGACCGCGCGGAATTCAAACCCTGACGCGGTACCAACCACGGGTGCGTGCGAGAGATCGGGTCGCGCTCTCCGACCCGACGCCCCCGACGCGGAACACGAGCTCCCGCCCGCACAGCTGATCCCCGGGACCCGAACGGTGAACCCCCGGCCTCGAAACGGCCCCGCACCCACTGCCCCGCACTCGCGTCAGCTCGCGGAGGTTGGCACCGCCGCTGTCACGAAGCTGTGGCCCGGCGCTCGGTTCGAACGCGCCGCAGAACTGCGCCCGCCCGCTGCGTCACCGGACGCGGGCGTCCCCCCCCCCCCCCCCCCCCCCCCCCCACTCCCCTCCCCTCGGGATCGGGTTCAAGTACACACTGCCTGCAGACCGGTTTCCTGGCCTCAACCACAGCCTAGTCCGTGCCACCAAAGCTTGCCCGAGGAGTGGCAATACTGCGAGCTCCACGCGGCGCCCAGCTTGCACAGGATCGGCTTGTCAGGCGTCAGGTCGAGGTTTGAGCGAGCCCCCCCTAGCCGTGCGGCGGGGGGCTTTGCCAGGACCAGGACACGACCATCAGGATCAGACCAGACCCTCGCGGCTTTGCACGGCCGTACGCTCTCAAAACATTTGGCCGGCTGATACGACGGTGTGGTCGACCGCTGTGCTGGCGATAGCCGGGGGGGGGGGGGGGGGGGGACGCCCAAGGTTACTCACTATCCAGCCCCCCTCCCCTCCCCTCCGACTCCCTGCCCGGCCAGGACGCCCAGCAGAACGGATCAGAGCCAACAAAGGCACGCGGCACGGCACACGGCGTGTCACCGAGAGCTGCCGCACGTGACCGCCGGGAACACACCATTCATGACACCACGTTCCCAGTTTCGCAGCTCTCTCTCTCTCTCTCTCCCCCCCCCTCTCTCTCTCTCTCTCTCTCTCTCTCTCGCTCCTTCCTCTTTTGCTTTCCGTCCTGCTCCGTCGCTGTGACATGACACCGCTCTGCTACTGTGTGCTTAACCTTTACCTACGGGGGCGCAGCACCACTGTACGAAGCGCGCCGCAAGCCGGCCAGAGATGGGCTTCGGAGCGGACACAGCCAGAAAGGAAGAGAGGGAGGGAGGGAGGGAGGGAGGGAGGGAGGGAGGGAGGGAGGGAGGGAGGGAGGGAGGCCGCCCGCGGGAGGATCGGAAATGTGAGGAGAGCAATGGCAGTGGGCTCACGTGCTGTCCGGCCAGCCAGGGTTGTCATCACGGGATCAGGAGGGCCGCGGGGGTGCGAGCGAGACCGCCAATCAGCCGTGCGGCAGCGCGGGGGCGTTAGACAGAGACGGAGATAAGGAGAGGCACGAGCGGAGGCACTCGGGGGCGGCCAGGGCCAGGATTACACGGCGCGGGTGTCGCGGTCCTTCAGAGGCACGTGAGGCCGAGATTCGGGGAGGCCGGCGGCGGCGGCGGGGCGGCGGCGGGCGACGCCGACGTCATCCCGACGCCGACGCCCCCGCGACGCAACGCGGTCCTCGAGGCGGAGGCCGGCGACGGCGGCGGCGCGTCTGTCGCGGCTGGTACTTATGGGGACGACTGTACCCGGCGCACCGCACCCGCGGCCTGCCGCCGCCGCCGCCGCCGTGTGAAACCTTATTTCCTGTCAGAGCCGGCAGTTGTGGCCGAGGTCACCGGGAGGGTAAACGCCTCCTGGGCATGTCGGCGGTCCCGGCAGGGACTCCCCCCCAGAGCACCCCCGCGACGCCGACGTCCCCGGAGACGCGAGGTCCGCGGCCGTCGCTGGATGCGAGTCTGCGCGGAGCCGCGGCCGCGGGTGCGAGCGGGGTTCGTTGACCTAGGGCTGGACCAGGTGCGGGGCGCCGCGCGAGGCGCCGGCCGGCCCCCCCGCGGCGCGGCCGCCGGTATTCGAACCCGGGACACTCACTGTCTCTTGTCAGCGGCGCGTCAGCTGCTGCCCGTCGTCGCCATGGTGGGGGCGGGGGAGAGGCGGGGAGGAGACACGCGAAGGGCACGCGGGCGTCGTCGTTCCACGGCACGCGAGCACGTGGCCGAGTGCGAATAGGCACTGCGCGGCGCTGCGGATAACGGTCCGCGCGGACAGGTGCGCAGCGCTATTGGCAGCGGCAGCGGCAGCGGCGGCGCGGGCACGACGGCGCGGGCGGAGGATGCCACGGGCGCGGACCGCTGACAACTGAAGCGAACGCGAGCCGCGGACCACAGAGCACCACCACATCGCCACTCACCGCGCAGCGTGACTCCACCAGTGGCAGTGTCTGCGGCGGGGAGGGGGGGGGGGGGGGGGTAGGAGAGGAGGGGGGGGGGAGGAAGGGGGGGAGGAAGGGGGGTCTCTCACGCCAAAGCCCAAGCTAAGCCCCATGCCACGCCGCGCCGCAGCGCAGACCAGACCGACCGACGGACCGGCCGGCGACGCGACGGCTATCGCTGTCCTTGTCACACCCGCGGCGTCAGGTGCGGCGGCGCGGCCCCTCTCTGTCGCACTACTGGTTCAATCCGGTGGCTCGTCTGCTGGCCACCGCGGCCATGTGCTCGCCGTGGACGCGGCCAAAACCAGGGGCGGAACCAGGAGCGGCTTAAAAAAAAAGGGGGGGGGGCAATGTGTCGCTTCTTGCTTACCTCCGCGGACAGCTGGTTGCCTACATTTCAGGCGGCTATTCAGAGCTATTAAGAAGAGAGGAAGAGAGAGAGAGAGAGAGAGAGAGAGAGAGAGAGAGAGAGAGAGAGAGAGAGAGAGTTCGGTTGGGTGTGGCCGCGCTGCCTACCCTCGCGGCGCTGCCTGCTGGCCGGCGGTGGAACTCCCACGGCCGGATCGGTTTTCAAGTTCAAGTCCGAGGCCCCCCCTGGCGCCCTGCCGCCGCCGCCATCTTCGATGGGTCCGCCCAGCACTGTTCGAGCCGAACATCCCCGACAGTTTTCCCGTTTTTGAAGCGTAATTACCCCGGTTAAGCAAGTCCTGGCCCCGCGGCCCCGCGGCGGGCCTGGACGCGGAGGGGGTGGGTGTGAGCGGGCCGCGGGCCGCGTGCCGCGGCTGTGCCGGGCTGCACGTAGGCCCTGCCGGCCCTGCCGGCCCTGCCACACCCCCACCCGGGGCCCGGCTATATTTACTGTAGAATGGACCGACGCACCGGCCGGTGGGCCCCCGGCTGCCCCCCCGGACGCCTCGGCGCCGACGCCCGCCTCTCGCCGCGGGGGGTAACGGGGTCAGTGTCGAGCCCCGCAACTCGGACCTCTCACCGAAAATCAAAGAGAGCACCGTGGTCGTCGCCCAATTAAGGGACCTAAGGGTGGAGAGGCTGCTTCAGGAACTCATCGACCTGGTCAGTTTCAAGATTTTTGAGGCCAGAGTCAGTCCCGGCTTGATCCCAGGATTCCAAAACTTAAGGGCCTCGATTCACATATTGTATCGGCGGGTGAGGTCATGAGATCCCGTGATTTTTTTTTCGTTTTTGTTTTTGAATCGTGGGATCAAGCTGGGAATCTTGAACGTGAGGTCTGCGCGGCCCGGCCGGGCGAGCTCAGCAGGGCAGGACTGCGTTGCTGACCCGCAGTACGTGCGTTTGGCTCGGCGCGGCTCCACTGCGCTCCAACTCCAGCCTGGGAAAGCCTCTCTTCTCAGCGGCGTACGCAGCAGACACGCCCCCTCTGCCCCCCCCCCCCCCCCCCCCCCCCCCCCCCCGGGGGCCTCTCCGTGCCACTTCGACCGGCAGGGCTGCGCGGCGCAGGCCAGACAGAATGTGCGTCAGCGGATCGGCGTTCGAAAACACCGCCGTCGCTGAATCGCAACCCGAACCCGGTTGTTTCCGCCTCACCGACTGCGGCCACCACACGCGGCAGCGGAGGGCGAGAAGCAGAGGGAAGCGGCGTTTTTGCGAACCGGACGCTCAACCTAAGACTCGCGCGGGTGGGGGCCTTGCAACCTTTCCCCCTCCCCCCTGTCTCACCGACCCACAGAATACGCCCCACCGCCCCCCGTCGCCCGCTCCGCCCCCTCCCACCACCCCTCGTTTCCTTTTCGCAAAAGAAATGAAATGAGCCCCGTCGCTGTTTGTCTCTCGAGGGCCGTCGAGCCGCGGGGGGGGGGGGGGGGGGGCACCGCGCGGATTGTGGATTTGGCGGGCTGCCGTCACGTTTTTGAATATATGGTCTGTGCCCCCCCCCCCCCCCCGGCACGTCCCACTGCGAGGCAACGTTTCGCCGCCGCCACCCCCGCCACCACCGTGATGGTCCGAGAGAGAGAGAGAGAGAGAGAGAGAGAGAGAGAGAGAGACAGAGAGAGAGAGAGAGAGAGAGACGGCGCGATGGTGGCCGCGGCCGGGGTGAGGTGTGACGCGTGTCCTGCCCGCCGGAGCGGTCCCGGGTTCGACTCCCGCCAGGGTCCGGACTTTCTGACGCAAGGAGTGTCCGCGGTTGCTGCATACGCATACGACGGGCGGGGCGGCGGCGGCGGCGGCGGCGGCGGCGGTGCCAACGTAACGGCTGGAGCGGCGGCGGCGGCGGTGCCAACGTAACGGCTGGAGCGGCGGCGACGGCGGGCGTGAAGGTCGGGGAGCAGGACAAGCAGAGCACCACGCCGTGATGGTTACGTCCTGCTCCGGGACAAGGACGCCGATGACACGCCGCGCTCCAGCAGCGGCCACAGACTATCCGAGCCACACACGTAACAACACTCTGGTATCCACGACGCGCTGCTGCTCGGGAGGAAAAAAAAAGAAAGGGGAAAAAAAAGAAGGAGAAAGAAGATGTGACGCCGCGGCGCGTCAGGGTGGCCACCAGCCCAGCCGCCACCCGCCCACCTGCCAGCCCCACCCCGCCGCGCAGACTCGCATTTTATTCAACAGTCGAGGGAATTGGCAACCCTGAAATATAATCGCTGCGACCCGCAGATGTGTCGAGTTCTCACCGCCCGTGCGGAATGGATGGCTCTGGTTCCGATTCGGAGACGCGGCGCGCGGAGTGGGCGCCGCCGCGAGACATCGGGAAGAATCGCTCGTAATTTCGCGCCGCCGGCGACTTGTGTCGCGTTTCCCGCCCGGCGGCATTCCACGGCGCCAATTACATTTTTTTTTTGAAGTAAAAAAAAATATATATATAATACAAAAACCAATTTTGAAATTAAATATAAAAATAAATGAAGGGGGGTTGATACGTTGTCAGGAACCGTGTGGCCATATCACAACGGCGCTATTCGGAGTACCGAGGGTAGCCGACTCCGCAGCCGTGTCAGGGCTCCCCTCCCCTCCCTCCTCCCCTCCCTCCTCCCCTCCCTCCTCCCCTCCCTCCTCCCCCCTCCTCCCCTCCCTCCTCCCCTCCCCTCCCTTCCCCTCCCCAGACCGTCGTCGGCGAGAGGTGCCCCCAAATGGGTGGGCATGAGCATTAAGGGGAACTTGCACCACCCGTCGTAAAGGGTTCAGTACCCCCTCCTCCCCGGGTCTACCCCTCTTTCTCTCTCTCCCTCTCTCTCTCTCTCTCTCTCTCTCTCTCTCTCTCTCTCTGCTGTCACCCCCTCCTCTCTCTCTCTCTCCCCCTCCCCCGAAATCGATGGGGTGGTTACAACTTTCGCGGTGACCAGCCTGCTCCCCTGTATTTCAGAGAGAGAGAGAGAGAGAGAGAGAGAGAGAGAGAGAGAGAGAGAGAGAGAGAGGGGAGGAGGAGGATGGAGGGGTTTGTGAGACAGACGGAGACAGAAGAACAGAGAGGACCGGGCAGGGGGACGGGAGACGGAGGAACTTATGGGTCTCGCTCTGGTACGACGCGTCGGGCCGGCGGCGGGGGCGTTGTCTCTCTGGGCGGGGGGGCTCGTCCCCCCCCCCTTCGCAGGGGGTCCGCGGGGGGTGCGCCACTGCCGTCGTGACACGTGCGCCGTGTGACGTCACCGGGGGGAAACCTCGCGGCCCGGCGCTGACGTCACTCGTCACGTGTGCAGTGTTCCCCGGCGACCACCACCACCGCCAACACCACCACGATGACGGCCTCGTTGTCGTGCACCTACCCGCTCCGACAGGGAGTCGTCCTCCGTGCGCCGCGCTCGGTTTGTTTGCGTCGGCGTCCTGGCGCGGCGGCGGCGGCGGCCGGTGGAGCCGGTAGAGCCGGCGGCCGCGGTGTCATTGGCCGGCACGCCGCCGTGTGTGTGTGTGTGTTTATTTCGGCCGAGATGGATTGGTGCCGTGCCCAGCAGCCTGCCGTGTGTTCGCCACCACCGTTTCCCTGCCGCTTAAATACCCCCTGGCAGCGTTCAAAGGGCCCGCGCCACACTCCCCCGGGAGACGACGGGTCCGTGACTTCCGGAAACAAAAACAATCAGCAATATGTTTCTGAGAAAAAAAAAAGGTTCTGCAGTATATTTTTTGAAACTTTCTTTGAAAGCAGAAGAGCCGGCGTTGCCTTCCCGGCGGGAGCCCCTGACGGAGCGAGGGTAGGCAACCGGGCGGCCGCTGCGCGCCGCGGGCCTGCCTACCGCCGCAGGGGCTCCGCCCGGCGACTCTACGGCTTCCCAGGCGCCGGCCGGCGCGGCGGTGACAGCTCGATGCGCGCACTAACCGGGAGGTCGCGGGTTCAAATACTGCAAAGCGTTTTTGGTGAAAAAAAGGGCGATATTTTTATTTCATTTTCACGTTTTCCCGTATGCCTGCACGTCTGTGTGTGTGTGTGTGTCTCCCTCTCTGCCTGTCTCTCTCTGACAACAGTGTGGGATGCGGCGCTAACTGGTTCCTGTCCGGCGCTCTCAAGGACGCGGTCGCCGTCGTGCCGCGGCCGCGCTCCCCGTCCACCGAGAGATGAATGAAGCGCCGTCGTCGTCGTCGGCGTGCTCATAGTCGGAGCCGCCCAACAACGGCCGCTCGGACCGGGGCGAGGACGGCGACGAGGCCGGCATGAGGACGGCGACGAGGACCGGGGCGAGGATGGCGACGAGGACGGCACGAGGACGGCGTCGAGGACCGGGGCGAGGATGGCGACGAGGACGGCGACGAGGACGGCACGAGGACGGCGACGAGGACGGCGACGAGGACGGCGACGAGGCCAGCGACGAGGACACGCCCCCATACCCCCCGCGGGGCCCCCATCCCCGCGAGACACCGAGCCACCAACACCGGCCCTTGGTCACGGACCAGAGAGGGGCTGTACAGTGTAGAGCTCGGGGTGTAGTTTGCACTGAGGTTGGAGTGGCTGTCGGGGGGCGGTCGTGCCGGCACGACTCGGGTATCATTTATTTAAAAAAAAATTTTTTAATATAATTTTCAGTGGGTTAACGAGCGAGCCCGGCCCCGGCCGCGGCCCGCGTGACGGCTCCTCCTCCCCAGCGACCTCCTCGCCGTGCTCCACATCCTCGGAGTCTCCCGCCTCCCCACGGCGGCGACGGCGGCCTCGGTGACGCAGCCGGCAGACAACAGCAGACAGCAGCGTCGCCGTGCCGGCTCCACCGCTGGGCTGCTGGGCGGCTGCACGGGGACGCCCGTAACGTTTTCGGGAGATAACCGGAAAGTTCCTCTCCGCACCACACACACACACATACACACACACATACACACACACATACACGAGCGCCAGTCTCTCTCTCTCTCTCTCTCTCTCTCTCTCTCTCTCTCTCTCTCTCCCACTTGTGGAGGGGCCGGCAAAGTAAATCAGAGCATTGTCCTCAGAGTCATCCCATCCTGTCCGGCCCGGCTGTCACACCTGCTCTCTCTCTCTCTCTCTCTCTCTCTCTCTCTCTCTCTCTCTGTCGCACGCGAGGCTCGGGCTGTTTGGAGCAGGGCCAGAGAGAGAGAGAGAGAGAGAGAGAGACGCGTTGTGCGTCTCTCTCGCACTGCAGGAAGACGAGACAAATGTCGCCGACAGGGGGGCGTGTGCGGAGGAGGGGGGGGGGGGGGGAGGCAGCGGGGCGAGAAGGAAAGGGACAGGAAAAAGGAAATCAAAGATGGCCATGTTATTGTGGGAGGTCAGTGGTCGTCCGCGGATCAACGTCACCGTCTCGCTCCCACCCACGCCCACACATACGCGTTCCGTCAGGTGCGACAAGGACAGCGATGCGCCCCCTCTGCTGATGCGCCACGCGCGGTCGCGGCTCACCGCCCTCTCGCAAACACAGCCGCAATCCGCGGGATAATTGTCGTTAATCGCTTCCCAAAGGCGGTGCTAATGGAGCGAGTGGGACACCTGGCCGGCGACGCTGTGATTGCAGTCCGGCTATTTATCAAATGAGTGCAAGTCTCTCTCTCTCTCTCTCTCTCTCTCTCTCTCTCTCTCTCTCTCTCTCTCTCTAAAGCCCCCCACCCCGACCTCCTAGAGCGGCTCGAAACTAGATCTCTAGGAGACTGTGGACTATTCTAAGGTTCCGCGCGCAAGGTTTCATAGCGTGTGCCAATTACAAACATGCGCCAAATCGAAAAAAAAAAAAAAAACAATAATTAGCGAACTCACAAAGCGCCCTACCACACCTAAAACAAAAACGTGCACGGATCCCTTCTTGTCTAACCCGGGAACAATGTCTTAGGTGCACTCAAATCGAACCAAAATATCGAGAAATGTCAAGATTTTCGAGTTTTGCGATTTTTTTTCCAAATTTCGCATTTTTAATGGTCTACAGAAAGGTTTGCTTTGCCGGCGATAATTTTTTTTTAAAATCAGTCTTAGTAACTGGCCAAGGTCTACCAAACTTTCAGAGTTTGGTTCGATTTGATAGGAGTTGACACCAGGAGACGTCCCTTTTGTAAGCGGCGGGGGCTGAGAGGCGCGTAGCGTCCACCATGCCCGCGGCTCTTCAGTCCCGTGACGGGGTGCTCCGCCGCGAAGCGCCGAGGACGACAAGCCGGTCGTCGTCCTGGAGTACTTACAGAGCGGCGCTCATCCGGGCGGCCTCCCCCTGGGGGAGCGAGAGAGGCGCAGCGAGAAGGATCGACCCTCACCTAGAAACAGAGAGAGACGGAGGGCGCTGTAGTGGAGGGTGTGGAGGTGGGCGTCGTGAAGGGTGTGGAGGTGGCCGTCGTGGAGGGTGTGGAGGTGGCCGTCGTGGAGGGTGTGGAGGTGGCCGTCGTGGAGGGTGTGGAGGTGGCCGTCGTGGAGGGTGTGGAGGTGGCCGTCGTGGAGGGTGTGGAGGTGGCCGTCGTGGAGGGTGTGGAGGTGGCCGTCGTGGAGGGTGTGGGGGAGGTCGTGGCGGTGTAGACGTGGCCGCTGAGCAGGGTGCGGGGGCGGCGGTAGTGGCCTCCCCTACGGCAGGTGCTGCGCCTCAAGAAAGGGACGAGGACGCCGACGACGGGCAGGGAATGAGAGAGAAGGAGGAAGAACAAGTGTTTGGCGCGCCGCCACGCGCCCCCGGGGGCGCTGTGAGGG
Source organism: Megalurothrips usitatus (assembly GCA_026979955.1). Lineage (NCBI taxonomy): Eukaryota > Metazoa > Arthropoda > Insecta > Thysanoptera > Thripidae > Megalurothrips > Megalurothrips usitatus. Next base: position 4,256,386 of record CM049607.1, read on the forward strand.
GTGTGGCGTCGGGAGCGACAGAGACGGACACAGCGGCCCAGAGGACCTGACCTATCCGAGGCGGGGCGGCCGCGGCGGGTACGAGGGGGGTGTGCACCGCGACGTCCGCGTCGACTGCGCCCCCCGTGACCGCGACCGGCCGCTGTTGCGGCACCCGACAAACATTTTGCGCCATATTTCTTTCCGTGGCGTTTTGTGGTAAGCAGAAGCGGTCCGTGTGACGTCTGAAGGGGGAAACCGGCCGGCAGGCAGTCTCTCCCTCCCTCCCTCCCCTCTCCCTCCTCTCTCTCTCTCTCTCTCTCTCTCTCTCTCTCTCTCTCTCTCTCTCGTTGACGCATACGGCGGGGTCCGCTGACTAGTCTGGAGGGCAGCAGCCGCGCCCGTGGGGTCACCACCATGAGTTCGCCCTTCGCGGAGGCGCCCGGGCCGGCAGCAGCGCGCCACGACGCCCCCGCGGTACTGGCGGGTCCTGGCGGGTCCTGGCGGGTCCTGGCGCTCGGCCCGCGCTCTCCGCTCCGCCCGCTTCCGTCCGGACGGACGGCAAACAAAGCCATTTGCCAGGCCGCCGCGGGCCGCGTTCTGAATGGGGGCCTGCTGCGCCTGCCGGCCGGTGCCAACGTATGAGAGGCCGGGCCGCCGACGCCCCCGAGGCCAATCGCTCCGATGTAAACACCGGGGCCCCGCGGCCGCCGACGCGGCTGTCCGCGAGTTACGTGACGTCCAGCCACAAACAGCCGCGTCGCTACCCCCCGCGCTCGAGGACCTCGTCACGACTACGTGGCTTCGCGTCGCGGTTCCCGTGGACTGTTAGGTTAGGTTAGGTCGCGCGGGTTCAACGACGCGATGGTATGCAAGATAGAGGACTCGGCGCCGCCTCCGGCGGGCGGGCCGGGCCGAACCCTGCAACATGCATGGGGTATCGACCAGAGGCCGTCTGGGTAGAGGGACTCGGGGTCTCTCGGGGGCCGGCGGCGACGGCGACGCATCGACCCGCCGGCCTTTCCTCACTGCCCGGTACTCGAACCCGGGACCCGACCCCTGCTGTCGCCCCGCCCCGCCCCGCCACAGGAGCGGCGCCGCAGCCGCGGCTAAACAAGCCCAGCCTCAACATCATCTCACGCGAACCCGTGCTAACTCGCTATTTTTAGCGAACTGCAACACTCTCGCGAGACGGGCTGCGCGGGTTCGAACGCCGAACGCCCTTTCCTCTATCCCTCTCTCTCTCTCTCTCTCTCTCTCTCTCTCTCTCTCTCTCTCGGTCTCTATCCGGTTCCATTATGGCAAGGGCGTGTGGGAGCGACAAGGATACTAGCGAGAGGAGAGAGAGAGAGAGAGAGAGAGAGAGAGAGAAAGGAGGAGGAGCCCCCGCAAATCATGAACGCCAACGCCGTGTACCGAACGGGACGTGTACCGGCGACTTGCAGAGCTTCTTTTACGATCGGCGCGTCGTTACAGATCTGTGTGTGTGTGTGTGTGAGAGAGAGAGAGAAGATAGAGAGACAGAGAGGCAATGGCCGCGGTGACGGGCCGACTGACACTTGACAGCCCCGCCACGTGTGCGTGTGTGTGTGTGTGTGCTGTCGATGTCCTCCCATGAGCAGCAGACAGGAGTACGACGGCGTCCTGCTTGGTGGCGGCCGCGGAGCGCGGACCGCCCCCCCCCCCCCCCCCCCCGTTGTGCAGCGTGACCACCGCGTCGTGCGGGGCCGCCGTCCCCATGCCGCCGGGCCGCCGCCGAGGGCCGAGGGTGTGTCCGTGGAGGTTTTACGAGTGTGTGTGTGTGTGTGTGTGTGTGCGTGAGAACCCCCGAGCCCCTCCCCGGGGCCAGCTCAGCTAAGCCGGGTCAGGCCCCGGCAAGGTCATTTATTTGCACGTTGTACACTCTGGCGTGGCCTGCGGACGGTCGTCTTGGCGTAGCCGGGGGTCATTGTCTGGGCGGGCCCGAAGCCCGACCATGCGCGCACTCTCACACACACACACACACACACACACACACCTCTCTCTCTAACACACACACACACACACACTCGCGCGTTCAACCCTCCGTGGAGTTATTAGGTTAGGCGTCCCCAGCTCTGCGGGGGGGCCGTCTGCCGACGACGAGCGACTATTCTTTCCACGTCGTGTGTTAACGTGGTTTGTGGACGACGGTCCGCGGCGGCGGCCGTGTCAGGGCCCGGATGGCGATCAGTCCGGGTTCGAGTCCCGCCGGCGGCGGCGGCGTCGGCGGCGGCGGCGGCCCCCGTGTAACAACACGCTCACGCCGACCTCGGTCTGGCCCTTGTTGTCGTCCCGGCGGGCGCGCTACTCCGCGCGCGTGGCCCGGCGCCGCGCCCGCCAGCACCGGGGTAGGCCGGCCCGCACGACACGCACGCGCTGCGCGCTGCGGTGGCCGCCGCCACGGCGCCCTCACTTGTTGGCCCACTCCGCCTGTATTTCCCCGCGGCCACCACCGCCGCCGCCGCCGACACGCACTACTTGTGGGGCCCGCGGTGACGTGGTGGCACGCGGTGACGCCACCGACGGCGGCGGGGGGGTCTGCGTCGTGGTCGTCGTCCCTCGCGCGCTCTCGAGCACGGGGTATCGACCAGGACGGCAGAGCAGTCCTGGAGTGCGGGGCTGCGGTTCGCGGCTGCCCGGCCGCGCTATTTCTGGAGTGCGGCGGGTGGGGAGGGGAGGGGTCGACGGCGATGGCCGTGCCACGCCTTGCGGGTAATCCAAACTTAGACGTTTCCACTCGGCGTGTGTGTGTGTGTGCTTGCGGTGCGCCGGCCCCCTGCGGCCCCGCCTTTTGTTTACGGATACGCTGGCTGACCGGTAGCCGGTAGCCCGACGCGGCCCCCAGCCCGTAGCCTTCACGGAGTATCGACGTTCGCGACGCCCTCCACACCCGTTTTCTTTCCTCTTTCTTTTTTTTTGCGCATGAACACAGTCGCGGTTTGCTTTGACACAGTCAGTGCCGCGGCTACGACGTAAAAACTATTTTGAAACAGTGTTGTTGTGTGTTGTTTTCTGTTCCTTTGTTTCTTTTTGTGTTAATTGCTGCGCGGTCTGTTGGACTATGTTGCCGCTCGCGAGGCGCCAGGGGAGCCGCGGTGCCGGGCTGCCGAGTGTGACGTGTTGCCTACGTGAGGGAGAGAGAGAGACAGAGGGGGTGCGGCGCGGTCAGGGGGTGCGAGCGAGACGGCGCGGCTGTTTATTTACCCACCTCCGGGCGTGGCGGCGCTGCGCGGCGGCGGCTGCGGCGGCCTCCTGCCCCGCGGACTGCACGGCCTGCACCAGGACGGCCCGGGGCGGTCCGCCGGCCTGTTCCCGGCTAGCTGGGCCTCGGCCTCGGCCTCGACGACGACGACTGTGTGGGGAGGCCGCAGCGGCGGGGACTCGCGGCCGTCATGGCGCGGCTCGGGGCACGGCGCGGGCCGCGGGGGCCCGGGGGGCGGCGGGGGCGAGGGGCCCGGGCGGTGCCAACAGCCATCTAACGCGGAGGACGCGAGGGGCGGAGGCGGAGGGACGACGGCGAAGGGGCGACGACGGGGGTCCTGACCACTGGCTGCTCTGCGGCGGGGGCTCCGTGGGGCTCCGGGGGCGGCGGGGGCTTCGGGGCGCGGACCTCGCACCGCGGAGGACGCAGGCGACTGAGCGCGCGGGCAGCGTCTCGTACGCCGCGTCCTGCCCCTCCAGCGGGGTACATCAACCCCCGTGCGCGCCCCAACCACCGCCCCGCCCCCGCACGGCCCGCACGGCCCGCACGGCCCGCCCCCGCTGCGGCCGCAGGTCGCCACCCCCAGTCCCAGCCTCTGCCACCCCCGACGGCGGGGGCCGCCCTCCCGGCCTCCAAGGACAGCGCTGCCGTCGGGCTGTCCAACGCACCCCCGCCTCGGCGGCCTCGTCAACCCTCACAACCCCCCGACCGGGGCACAGCACCTCCCCGATCATCCAGCACACTCTTAAACCGCACCCCGTCGGCGGCCTACCTCGGGTTCTAACCCGCCCTCCGGCTGTCCGGGACTCCAGTTTCGGCTCCGTCGCGTTGGCAGCGCGCCGGCAGCGCACCCTGGCCGCCGTGAGGGACCCCGCGCGGCGTGGCGGCGGGGCCGCTATCGAGCCGGCCGCGCTGGAGGGAGGCGGCGGGGAGGCGGCCCCGCGCATGCGCGCCGGCAGCAGCGCCCGCCCGATCGGAGCCTCCCCCGACACCCGCCCTCTCCGTGTCGTAACAAGCTGCGCGCCGAACCCCAAATACACCGGACCAAACCAGATGGGGAGGATGAGGACCGGCGGCGGCGGCGGGACGGACTCGGCCGGAGGCGGCGGCGGCGGCGGCGGCGGCGGCGCGTCAGCCGTCAGCCGCAGCTCGCGGCCTTGGCGCCCCCTGCAGACCCCTACCCAGGCCAAACCACGACGGCAGCAAACCGGAACCCGCCGTGCGAAACCAGACACACGCCACACGCCGTACAGCTGGGGCATCCTTCCTGGAGAGCACCTGTGCCACCCTGACGTCCCCGGCGTCGGATACCGGTTCGGATACCGGTTCCAGAGGGGTACTTCTTCTACTCCCCCCGCTCCACCAGATCTGTGCAGCTCGATTTTATGCAAAACCGTCTCGCGTGTTGCAGTTACAGTTTTTCATTTATTTTTTTAAAAAATCTGGATACATTGACGTCACTGGGCGCGTGGCTGGCAGGTGTCTCTGAGAGGCCACTGAGCACGTCACGTCAGCCCGACGCGTGCAAGGTCACACGGAGGTCTCCTGTCCCTTTTGGCCTGCAACAGTCACGTGATGTCAAAGGAGCGGCACGTCTCCCTCCCTGTTGGCAGACCGTGACAGTGACAGCGGCATTGACAGTGGCATTGACAGTGACAGTGGCACCGCCTGCCCTCCTCCGTTTTTTTTTTTGTATGTCCCTGCTCTTCTCCAGCCCGCAAGGCTCCATTGGCTTTCAGCCGCTCGGGGGGGTACGTCCATATGCCACGCCAACCGGTTCGCGCTCTGTCCTTCCTTGTCGCACGAGACGCGGGAGGGACGCGTGTGTGTGTGTGAGAGAGAGAGAGAGAGAGAGAGAGAGAGAGAGAGAGAGAGATGGCCCCACGCAGGGCCGCAGGGCCGCCGCGGTGGAGTTCGGCGAGTTCGGCGAGTTCGGCGCGGCCACTCCGCCGGCCGGACCTGTTGAATGAAACAACAGCGGACCCTCCGAGACGCGGACCCCCCGCGGACCGAGTCGCGGCCGGCTGGAAAACCAAAGTCCCAAAGTCTATGCGATGAGAGAGAGAGAGAGAGAGAGAGAGAGAGAGAGAGAGAGAGAGAGGCATCCTCCCACATGGCGCCTGCGAAGTCCGGGGTAGGCCAGCCCGCACGACACGCCTGCGCTGCACGGGTAGATATTGCCTACCCGGCAGGCGCCGACCGGAGGGCGGAGCGAGAGAGACACACACAGAGAGAGACAGAGAGAGAGAGAGGGGGGGGGGGGGAGGAGCCCAGGGTGCTGAGGTGTCACTCGGTTAGTTCCTCCGCACACTCTCACCATGATCGTCATTCCTTCCCCGTCGTCGGCGAGGAGCGATCCGGAGGCTGAAACTTGTGAGCCGAGCCGGGGCCGGGGCCGAGCAGATCCGGTCCGTGGTTGCGCAACGGCCTCCCCCTCCCCCTCCCCAACCCCTGCTCACGAGCCCCCTGGTCGCGTGGCCGCACGGACCGACGCCGCCGCCGCCTCCGCCTCCGCGCCGCCGCCGAGGTGGAGGCTGTTGCTTGGTCCTTAACCGTTCCACCGCCACCGCCGCTGCCGCCGCCGCTGCCGCCGCCGCCAGCTACGCCTCGGGCCCCGGTACGGACCGGTACCGCTCGACGTCACCCCCTCCCACCCCCACCCCCACCCCCACCCTCCACCCCCACCCCCTCCCCCTCCCAACCCCTCCGCGAGAACGGTACGGCCGTGGAGCAGCGGGGCGGCACGGGTGACCCGCCCCGACCCGCGTGTGTTCCCGTAGGCCCGTATAGGTTCTGGACGAATCTGTGACGTCACCGTGACGTCACTGACGGAGGGAGGGAGAGAGAGATGGGGGTTACAGCCCGAGGTGCGGGGCGCCCTCCCACCCACTCTCTCGCTCCCACCCACGCGCCCAGCCCCGCCTTTCTCTCTCTCTCTCTCTCTCTCTCTCTCTCTCTCTCTTTATCTCACTCCTACTTATCTCTCTATCTATCTCTCTCTCCTCCCCGTTCGTTAGGCATTACCCGCCCTCTGTCCCCGACCCGACGAGGACACGGCAATAAACAGCAGAGCAGACAGTTGCGGACGCTCGTTGTAAAGATCGGATAGACCGATGGACGGGTATCGACCCCCGCGCACCCATTCGCTCTCTTTCTCTGTCTCTCTTACTGTCCGTTCCCCCCCCCCCCTCTCTCTCTCTCTCTCTCTCTCTCTCTCTCTCTCTCTCTCTCTCGCTCTCCCCTCTGTGCTCGTCATTTCCGCAAATACCTCCGCCTATCTAACCCACCTGCCCGCGTCTCCTACGAAGCTACATGGCAATCGACCTGATAGAGCCCCGCGGCACAGAACCCTATCTCCTCGTACCGTCACAGCTATCTCTGTTGCAGCGCGGCAACAGGGGACCCAAACGGTCCGCACACATTTTCATTTCGTTTTATTTTATTTCGGCTGCTCGTGGCAAGGGCTAGAGTTCCAACTGGGAGGAGTCTCGCCGCCACCGCCTTCACAGAAAAGAGGCAGGCGGTGACGGCGGGCGGCGCCGCCCATCCCAGGGCGAATGGCGGCGGCCCGCGAGTGCCGCGCTTTTCAAAGGGGCATTAATGCAGCCATGTCTCGTCTCTCTGTCTCTCTCTGCCCGTCTGTCTGTCTGTCTCTCTGTCTCTCGCTGTCTCATGGCCTTTAAGATGAGGCGCGAGGGCTATGGGGAGGGCACCTCAAGGTCACACAGAAACGCCCCGGCAAATAGAGAGGTGGTGCGGGGGTGGGATGGGGAAGGGGGGAGGGGGTGATCGATTGAACACGGGTCGGGGACGGGCAGACAGACAGACAGACCGGCGCCCAAAGTCCGTACAGAGTGCGCAACAAAAGTTTGGGTCGGCACCCATCTCGTCGGTGGCAGCGGCGGTGGCGGCGGTGGCGGCGGGGGTGGCGGTGGCGGCGGGGGTGGCGGGGGTGGCGGGGGCGGCAGTAGGGGGTGTCGGTTACGCGGGCAGAACGCTTTCCGTGTTGCGGGACGGCGGCCTCGAAATGTTCAACTTGGGCGGCGGCGTCGAGGTCGTCCCGTGCCCTGCGGGCGCCTCCGGCTGGAAGGAGGGTGTGCCGCTGGGGCTGGAGGCGTCTGGAGGCGGGCGCTCCTAGAAGGGCGTCACGAGTTTCCTGGCTGGTGTTGTTGTTGTTGTTGTCGTCAGCTTTTGAGCTGCTGTTGCTTCGACCGGCCCGGCGGACCGCGCATGCGACGGCGCATGCAGACAGGTGTCAGAGGGGCGCCCGCCACGCGCCGCCACGCGCCGCCACGCGCCGCCACGCGCCGCCACGCGCCGCGCTATCCTTAATCATCATGTTCGTCATCGCCTCGCTCGTCATCGTGTCGCTCTCGGGCTGACGACGTCTTGTCCGAGCCGCGGCCGGCGGCGCCGCGACGGGCCACGCCCCGCGGTGCCCGCGGCCACGGCCGGCAGTTGGGCTGCCTACCCGCACGGCGGCGCAGCTCGGGCCCCGCCCTGCGTAGAGAGACTCGGAGAGACTCTGAGTCTCTCTAGCTGTGTACTGCAGGCACCCCCCCCCCCTGCCCCTGCCTCAGATCTAATGTTTTGGTGTCTAGATTTTTTTTTCATTTACAATAATTCTGATTTAAAAAAACAGCTGATGAAAATAGTTTTTTGACATTTTATTATTTTTGACTGCTTAATTTTCGCCCTTTACACGTTTTTTGTCGTTAGAATGATGGCCCACTCAGACGGACGTGGACGGCTAGGTTGGTGGGCAGGAAGACTGGTTGCCACCCCCAGGCCCGCCCCCGGCCCGCCCCCGGCCCGCCCCCGGCCCGCCCCCGGCCTGCCCCCGCGGCGCCCGCCCCACGGTACGGTACTTCCGACCCGCAGGCCCGTAGGGGAAAGTCGCGTCAAAATAGCCCAGTTTCGGCGTGACCGACATAGTGTCCTGACACCCGGGTGCGAACCCGTGGACCACTACCCTCCCCGACGTCACCGCCAACGGGGCCCGTCCGTCTCTCTCGCACCGGGCGGGCGGGCCGCGGGTGCGAGAGAGAGGTCCGCGCGTGGGCGCCAGTCCTTAATAGGCACCTGGCCGACGTCCGAGTGCATTCGCTCTCGAGATGGCCAACCAGCTGGTGCTCGCCGTGCTCGCTGTGGCCGTCGCCGTCCTGGCGACCGCCGCCGCCGACAAGACCGCCGTGGAGGCGGCGGCCGACGGCGGTGTCGGCCCGCGCCGCGTCGTCGACGGCGTCCTCTCCATGCTGGGCGTTCCGACGGGGGACACGGAGGCGGCCGACGACGCCGAGAGCACCGAGGACGCCGAAGAGGCCGCCACCGAGGTCGCCTCGACCAAAGTCGACCCAGGCAAGTCTCAAAGGGTAAACGCCCGGTTGGACAGGAAAAAAAAACGCGCGGCGCAAACTGGGATTCGAACCCCAACATGATTCACGGCCCCGTTCATTGCAGGCGAGAGGGGTATTCACAAGAAGAAGTACTACAAGTATGCGCTGTGGCACACCTTCTACTGGTGGGCCTGGGCCTTCGCCGTGGTCGCCATCAAGTTCAAGGTGGTCCTGCTGGTGATCTGGGGCCACGTCTCCTACTTTGCCGTCGCCCTCATCCGCATGCTTCTGCGAGAGGTGAGCCCCCGCGAGGCGTAGGCTTGTGCGATTACTCGAAAAATCGAAATTCTCTGGACGGTCGTCCAGATAATCGATCGCGATTTTCATTTTTACTTAAAAAAAATGAACGAGATATCGACCGAGACTGGAATCGACAAATCACGCGGCACTGCGCGACACCTTTCTATTCGATTTAAAATAATCGAAATACAACTCGATTATTTCGATCGATTGTGGGTGGTTTTTTTTTTTTTTGAAAAATCGCGCCGGCCTGCACTGACGGACACGTGCGGCACTGACAGGTACCGTTGTGGATCCAGCTGAAACGAGACCCGGCCCCCGTCTACGGCCCGCCGCCCCCGCCGGCGCCGTACGGGCCCCAGCCCCAGTACGGCACCGGGTACGGCTCCGGGTACTCGTCGGCCACCGCCTACGCGCCGAGCCCCTACAAGCGGCGGGCGGGCGCGGCGGACACGGCCTCGGCGACGGCGGCCAGCACGGGCCACGACCTGGCGTACGGGGCCCACGGCCAGAGGAAGTGAACAAGTGAGCGAGCGGTGCGGCGCGGGTGGCTGCAGTGCGGGGGCGGGGGTGCCGGAGGGAAGTCCGACTGCCCGGCCGCTCCGCCCAGCTCCGCCTCTCCGCCCCACCCGCCCACACCGACCGACGGCGGGAGCGAGAGAAAACTCCGTACCGTAAGTTTCCACCTCGCGACACAAGTGGAGTTGAATTCGAGGAGAAAGCCCTTTTCTGTTGCCTCCCCGAATTTTTTGGTGGGGTCGGCTAGAAGTGGCACCCCTGCAAGGTTTGTTTGATAACAAAAATGGCGTCCCGGTCTGCTGGCGAGGGCAGCGGCAACACATCCAAAGTTTACGTCAACGACCCTTTACATTTGAAGTCATTCGTAAATTGTTACGTGGAGGTAAAGACGAACTCGGGGTCGTCAATCAGGGGATTTGTTTACACTATCGACCCTGTTTCTGAAAGGTAAAAATGGAATGTACGTCGCGGTAACCTCAAACTCGCATGTCTAATCCAACTGGTTGAGTCCCCCTCTTTTCAATTTCCAAATTGCGGCTGTTCCTCTAGAATTTTTAAAAGTATATTTTTTATATTGTATCATATTATCATATTAGTTCTTCATCATTTTTTCTCTCTTTTTCAGTGTGATACTACTAAAACGACAAGATGACAAAATCAGTATGGACATTGTCGTTGGCCACTCAGTCTCTAGTATTACACACATTACGTCACCAGAAGATACTCCATCAGAACCCATTCCTGATGAAATGCTTTTCGTAACAGCAGAGCAAATATCAGATGAGGAGGCGGAACGTCGACGAGTCCAGCTCAAACAGTGGTTGTGTGCTAATCATGTTCCTGTGGTCGAGGACGGCAACATGCTAGTGATGGAGGACGTCATAGTGATTGATTCGCCCTATGGACTAAATCAATGTTTCGTGTCAAATTCTGTCATTATGGAGCGTGTGCATAAACTTTTGAAGCAAATGCCATGGGTTGATTCTGAGTGATAATTGCATTTATTTTAAGTTGTGTGCCTGTGAGGAATGTGTTTTTGTCATCTTAAGTTTTTTTGTATCAAATAAATTATTTATTTCTTTTACTCCCCTTGTCTATGTTTCCTCACTACCCACAATAGTTCAGATAACCATCACATTAATACGATTTGAAGCTGCCTCTTACCTTCCCATAATTTTTTAGGCCCTATATCCGGGGTGTGGTTTATATTCATGCGCAAAGCAAAATGGGTATGTTCTAAAACACAAATGGCTATAGTCCCTGCCAGGGAGTGGTCGTGAAGAGAGGGATAAAAAGAGGCAGCTGGATAAGACACACTTTACCATGCTTTATTTCAACTCTCTCATACCTCACTTAGCTGATATACATTCACTCATTCATTTTCATTTATTCATTCACTCACTCACTCATTCAAAAAAAAAAGTGCTAAGGTCTTAGTATTATAAAACAAGATTTCATGAAAACTTTGGTTCTTTAACATTCTTAAAGCACAACAGTTGAAACAAGATTGGTACAGGACAGTCTTTGATGTGGACAGAACAGGAAAACAATTAGCTTCTCTGCACTGAGGACAAATACTTTGGCACTATAAGCCCCATTTGTTGAGAGCATCCCATACGGTGGAAGATTAATGGAAGGAATTGTTCGATAAGAGGTCAAAATTACTACTTTTTTCCTTGAAAATGACTGTCAGAAAAATAAACAGCACATCAAATAACTACAGCTACTTGAGGCTGTAATCGCCTCAAAGGAAAGGGCAGCAGTCAATTCCAGATAAAGGTGAACATGAAAAGGTATGACATTCAAGAAATCACATCAATATCATGTCAAGTGTCGCATAAATAATATCAGTACATGCAAGGAAAAGACAGGAAACGGACAAAAACCATTACGTTGACCAGAACTTACACTTCATGCAAGATGTGAAAATGCAAAAGGTGAGCGAAAATTTATAACACCGGGACAGAATCTCCTACTTTTAGATATGTATCAGTTGAAATTCAACTCCATCACAACAATTGACTACAAATGCTTACTACATTCTGAGTGGTAACAAAATATTTTCATATAAAAAAAATACAACATGCTCTTTAATGATAACAAAATATATATTTTCTATAAAACAGTGAAATTTAATAAACAATATAACAAATTAGCTCAGGGAGAGGACTTGGAACATTTTCCCTCTTCCAGACTAGAGCAAAGAAGTACACTTGGTGCGGAATACAGGAGCCACCAGTGCTAAATATCATTGGCAAATTAAACGAAATAAAATACAAGTCTTCACTAACATCGAGAACTGATTAGCGCCAGTTTAGGGAGAGGAATAATTTTATACATGACCTCATTGCATGGACAACATGATTACACATAAAGTAACTACATAGCACACAGATATAGCACACCACGACTAGCATCTACTTAAACAAACAAAAGTAATTAAAAGTACATCTAATTTCAGATAGCAAATAATTATTTTTTTTAAAGGAAAGAAAAAAGTACAATAGTGAGGTGACTTGACCTTCTCGGAGAACCAGAAGTCCAGCTACTTGATGGGATATTGCACTCTGCTTCTTGGCAAACTTCACAAAGTGTTCTGAATTTCACACTTCTGCTGGGTCTGCCTGTTCACTTGCTGGATAAAACTCCTCGTCATCCCTGCAGAACATCCATTCCAATGTTTACATCCAAAGTAACATCAATGGTACCCTTGAAATAGTTTCTTAGTCACTAACTTATTAAATTCTAAAGTTAAGTATTTAAAAAGGCTAAACAGTTCAAAATTTCATATTGAGTACTGTCAGTCAGTTTTTATAAATTTAACATATCTAAGCAAGCTTAGCATGAGACTACACCTAAACAAAAAAGATACAAAAAAGAATTGGCACAGCAAAGAAGTCTTTTATTTCACCTCCTATTAATTTCATAAATTTCTTTTCAAAATAGGATTCATCTTTCCAAGACTATACGAAAGATGTAAGGAGCACTCACAGCATGCAAGTGTATTTGATAATCCAAGCTCAACCAAATCGATTCATGGAACCGCTGCTATGGGTCTGAAAGCTGTACTCTTCAGCATTTTGGAAGGTGGCTTTCACCACAGGCAAGCCTGCCTACTGGTGATCACTTTGACGTTCCTTGAAGCTGATTCTTCATCTAAAAACACGACAGGCAGCTCTTGCCTACTAGTGCTTTTATTATAAACAATGTTGTGGTTGCATAACGTTGCAGAAAAATGTGCAAGTCACTTGGATGCACACACTACAGGCATCTTTGCCTACTTGGTGCGATCAATCTTGGCTCTACTGTGAGCTTCCAGTGCAGATCATTATGGAGTACGGGTATGAGGTGGGCAAAAACTTGAGCCCGAGATTCAGAGGAAAATGCATGCCAAAATGCAAATCACAGCTCAAATCATGCTTCAAAATCCAACATGATTCACCATAAAACGGCATGGTCAGTTTCTTTGGCATCAACTTCATCAAAGTATCAACAGTCCCAGAGAGAAGTCTTTTTCTAAGGGATCTTGTCAGAAGGCAGGCAGGAACAGAAATAGCAGAAGCAATCGAAGAGAAAGAAAAAGAGGACAGAAGTGGAGCTCGAGGGCTACAGACCAAGCAGGTCTACCAGCACACAACACGCACTACATTTCTTGGCCAACGACTACAGTCTTCACACTAGGTTCATCGTCACAGTGCAGGGCCTCTCCTGCCGCTTGCCATACCTGTCTGCGGAGGGAGAGGGAGAAGGTGACCGCCGCACGTCTGGAATCGACATCTCCATCTTGATGCCAGAGTTGTTACGACTCCTCCTGTCAGGGTTGTGCTCACGGGGCTTGCGTCTGCTCAGATGTCGCTCCACCCACTTCAGCATGGTGAGCACGGAGTCTGTGCTGGGCAGGCGGCGCTCGGCGGCCGTGCGGACGATTTGAGAAGAGGTAACACGGAACGTGGCAGCCATACCCTTCAGAGCCTAGAAGTACGAAAGGAAACCCCACTGTAGTCGCTTCTTAAAATCCAAAGCGGGGCAGAACGGGGAAGAAGAGTCATTCGTACCTCCATGGCATCCTCATCCGTGACATCATCTCCAGCATAGATAATTCTTACACGCTCCTCCCAGTCAACTCCAAAGGCAGTACGGAGGATGTAAATAGATGCACGGCCCTTGTTCCATTGTACAGGGGGCTTGGCTTCAATGGCGCAGTGGGCGCGGCCGGCACGGAAGCCAGCGTCCTCTATCAGCTGCTTCGCCTTTGAAACCATCTCAGGTCGCACCTCAATGGGAGTTTCACGGTAGTGGAAGGTAAGGAGGGCTCCCTTGTTCTCGACCCAAGCACCATCCCTGCAAACCTGTAAAACGCTGATGTTAAAACCACCCAAACAGCACAGTTACTAGCATTGGATTGGGGTACAGAAACCTACCTGCTCCTGGAGCTGCTTGAGCAAATCGCTCACTTTCCCCTCAAATTCTATCGGCATCGGGTGGACAAATCTGCTGCCATCAGGGTGTAGAATTTCTAATCCATGGTTTCCAGCATATGTTATACCTTCAATACCAACCTGAATAGATGTAAAAAATATTAGACAATTCATAAAGTACGACAGCAGAACAATGTCTCACCACAACACCCTGATTGTATTACCATCTCTTTCACATTGTTCACATTACGGCCAGAAATAATGGCAATATACACATCAGACATATTTGATAATCTCATCAAAACATTTCGAGTCTCTGGTGGTAAAATGGCCAGGTCTGGATGAGGGGCAATTGGTGCTAGTGTACCATCATAATCAAGAAGAAGAGCTAGTTTATGAGTGGTGCCAACATATCTGTAATCAAATAATGGTCAGGGACAGTCCTTACAGCATAATAATTTCAAGCAACTGTAATAGTTATAACTTACTTTGCCAAATACTCCTCGAAATCATCCATTGTCACAGGCTGCATGGTGGTTGGTAATGTTTCTTCACCATCCTCATAAATGAGAGAGCCCATGGCCTTTAAGAAAGACTTCATCCAACAATTCACATCATTAATTTTCTCCCGCCTCCTCAGATAATTCATTCGCAATTGTCTCTCATCCTCAGGCATTGTTAAAGCCCTGTTAAAAAGTCAAACACTCATAAAAAATTGAAAATTATGAGTCTCGGTCAAATAATGCAGAGTTAAAAAACAAACCTGTGGATCACTTCCGCAGCAGCTCCAATTTCATACGGGTTGCAAATAAGAGCCTCGTGCATCATTTCACCAGCACCAGCAAAAGGCGACACAATCAGCACGCCAGGAGGTTCATTTATCTGACATGCTACAAACTCCTTGGCCACCAGATTCATACCTAGCAGAAGCAGGTTTATGTCACTTCAATTGTCGTCAAAAATTTATTAACAACGGTTAGGCATTCGCTCACCATCACGGAGGGGAGTGACAAGTGCCACAGCAGCATCCCTGTAGAACGCAGCCAACTCATCTTGACTGACACAGCCATAAATATATCTGATGGGAGACCAGTTTGGTGTAGTGAAGCGTCCATTAATACGCCCAACCAGCTGATCCATTTCTTCCTTGAGCTCCTGATACTCTTTGACATCTGTGCGAGAAGGAACCGATATCTGGAGAAGTGTCACCTGCACAAAACCATCATTGCTTGTTAGGATTGCAAATAAAAAGAAAACAAAACAGCAGAAGCAGATATAGATGAATCAGTGGTCCCACCTTCTCCCGGTGTTCAGGGTGCTTTTCAAGCAACATTTCAAAGGCTTTCAAACGATGAACAAGACCCTTTGTGTAGTCAAGTCGGTCAACACCAAGAACAATTTTGGTGGAGCTTGAAATAACTTTAGGTGCAGATTGAGCCAATTGTACAAACCGATCAAATGGAATGCCAATGGGCAATGGACGGACTCTCACAGTCCTGCCACCGTGCTCAACCTGTTGACACAAAATAACTGTCACATTCCACGTTCCAAGAAATTTTTTAACTCCAGGATAAGAGAAAGAGAAGCCATTTTTACCAGCATATTTTTACGGTCAACACGGCAACCTAGGCGCCTTTGACAACAATCAACAAAGTTGAGGCAGTAATCCTCAATGTGGAAACCAACCATATCACAACCTACAAATTGAGGGAAATTGAGATTAAAGAAAGTTCCAGACACCTTAGTTAAAAATTGAAGGAGTCATTATTTACCAAGCATTCCCTGGAGGACTTCATCTGACCACGGGAAGAGACGGAAAATATCCCATGGAGGAAAAGGAATGTGAAGGAAAAAACCGAGTTTGCAGCGGAGATTTAATTCCTCTGCACTCTGAAAAGAATCAAATAAAAATAGTATTAAAAATGGTATGATAAAAGCGTGCATTTATTGTTATGGATAGATAAAGCTCATTAATAGACTCACCTGTCTGATCCAGTTGGAGGCAAGCATCAAATGGTAGTCATGAACCCACACAAGTGGAGGCCCAGCATCTGGGCCTTGTTCTTTCGAGACCTTTTCCAAGGCGGCAAGAGTTTTCTGAGCAAACTCTTTGTTGACAGTGTAATAATTCTAAAAACATTGAAAAAAAAAAGTGAGCAAAAGAAACTATTGAAGGAAAAGCCTTTCACAGTCACAGCTTACCTTCCAATGCTCAGCACTGAAGGATGCTCGGTCTGGCATGGAATGGAACAAGGGCCAGAAAGTGTTGTTGCAGCAGCCATTGTAATAACTGTCAAACACAGCTGGATCCGCATGAACAGCCACAACCTACAGTACAATACAGGCACATTTTACAGTAAGAGTAAAGAAAATTTCAGAAAGAGGGTGCAGTAACAGAAAATATACATACCTTATCAGAGAGAAGACCAGCTGTTGGTGTGCGGTCAGAAGGGTCAGACTCGGGGATGGCCTCATTGGGATCCTCAAGGTGAATGCCAGGCCAACCGACCCAGTAGCCCTTGCCTCGAACCACAACAGGGGCGACTGCAGTCACCAACCCACCGGGACTAAGAAAAAAGAAGAAAAAGTAAAATTGATAATTAGCAATGACATAATTTCTAGCTTTGAAGAAACAAGTTTTCTTGTTTTCAACGTCTTTTATCCAACATGAGTGGAAAAAATTAAAAATAGGTGAAAAACTAGAAAGTCCCAAGATGCCACAAGATACAAAGAGCAGAAAATGAGAAAGCTAACATCAAAGCAAATGTTTGCTTTTACCACAATCAGGAACAAGACAAAAACACTCTGCTTCACACCCACACATGTCACAGCCACAGTCATATCAGTCCACCACAGTCCATTGATAAAGACAAGATCAACTTGAGGAAGTGAATGCACTTTACATCAGTCTTTATTGGTGGTGCCTCACCACCCACATTCCTATAATGAGAACATTTCCACAATGAAAACCTCAACATGTTTTCTGGAAACACAGAGGAAGGTAGATAAACAAATTTTATTTTGAGGCAGACATATAAAAAGATTCAGATAAAACTCCTGTCACCTGATAAGGTAGTGCTCCCAGATCTGACCTTCACCTCCTCCCGGATAAAATATTTAGCAACTTAAGAGGAGCAGTGAAGCAGAAAGGAGATCTAGTCTGGTAGCTAACACTTTACAATGCATAAACTTGGAAGAAATATGGACCTCAAGAGAAGAATTTTATTCAAATTAAATGATTCCCTTGACTCAAAAAGTTATAATCTTTGTTTGATTCTACAGCCATAACAAGTTCATAAAATAGAAGGTCACTATGATAAGCACCGATGTTTGTAGGTCAAAATGCAGGCACCAATCATGCCTCATCCCACATTTTCTATATCTAGGTTTCACATGACGTCTACAGCCGCCCACATGAACTATTTGGTGGCCTTGACATACTATCTGATAGGACTCAATCTCAACCGGCACTATCAACTCACACAGTTAATGGAGCGTGCACAGAGGGGGTGAAATTATACTGACTTACAAGATCAGAGCTTGTAAATATGAACTAACAAAAAAAAATAGTAATAACAAAAAAAACTTGAACTATGAAAAAGGAGGGCTGGTGAAATTGTCTAAAATTACTCATTTTGCAACCACCATGACACACACGGCGGCTGAAAGTGTCACCCACCAGGAAGTAAATCTAGAGATACTTTGGCATCATTCCAAGCTCCTGGCATGCATGACCCTTGCACTGGGGTTGCTGTGAGCACACATTGCCAAAGGCACTGAGTTGTGAATCACTTTCTATGCTGTATTAAAAATAAAAAATGGTGACACCAAGCCCACGGAGATAAAAAGCAAAATGAATCAAAAAATGAAATCAGAATTTTTAAAAAAAAATCCTTTGCAAACCACTTGTTGGTAAACAATCCTTAGGCCAAAGTTCCCATGACTCATCAACCTTCAACGAAATACTGTACAGTTCACCGTATCAGAATAAAGAAGGAGAAGAAATGCAGATGTGCATCGTACTCATAAATAAGGCGGTTGAAGTAGACCGGCCTACATTATGTCAGCAGGAGAAATTATTCCAATTGCAATCAAGTATAAGAAAGTTCTGTTTAAAATTATTTCTAAAACACAAAACAAATTGCACGGCGAAAACCCTGTACAATGCATATCTGAGGCGCATTCCCTGCAAGCTCGACAAACAACTCCCAGAACACTGCCTGGTTTCACAACAAGGGGCAGGCATACACAGCACAGCTAGACCCTTCAATGAAAAAAGAAAACAAAAACAAAATAAATTGCGAATAAAATCGTTCCCCGCTTGTGACAGTGCGAGGCGGAGCCGATTTTAGAGTTCAAGGTTGAACAACTGCGCACGGAGCGTAGCAGGCCGCGCACTCGACACCAACCCACCTGGCCTTCCTCTGCAGCTGCTTGGTCTTCTCGTCCCTCTTGAGCACAAACGGCAGCCTGTTGGACACCACGATCAGGCTGCCCGTCGCCTCGGCGTTGTCGGCGTCCATCCTTGTCGTCGTCCTCGTCTACCTGGCGCCGCTGCCGCACAAGCACATACGCCTCCCTCGTCGCGCACCGGTGGGCCTAGCACGCTCGAGAACCGTCCCGTCGTCTGCTGCGCGGCTCGGCTGCGCGTCTTTGAATGAAAAGAAAGTCCCGCCGGAGATCTGTGCGACAAAACGGATTCCAGATAAGTTGGGCAAAGTACAGCGACTCCCGGCTCGCCCGAAAAATAAAGTAGAAATGCCCAAACGATCGGGCGTCGGACGTAGATGTAGGGGGAGAGAGAGACAGAGACAGAGAGGGGCGGACGGGGGGGGGGGGGGGGGGGGGGGGGCAGACGGCCCCGGGTCAGGGCAGGGCGGGCCGGCAGGCGGGGTCAGAGGATATCGGGGAGTCGGTCGTCTCTACTCAACACAATTCAACGTTTGACGCAACGTCGCACTGCACGGCCGCGGAGAAAAACAGGCTGCGTGAGGAAGCGGCGGCGGCGACGGCGCCCTACTGCGCCGCGCGTCGTCTGCTAGAGGGGGGCGGGGGCGGGGCACAGCGACAGGCGCCCGGCGAACGCGACCCCTTAGGAACTAGAAGCCCGCGCGGCGGCGGTCCCTTACCCAGCCAACACTCGCGTCCGACGGCTACGGTACTCAGACTAACACTGGCACGGCTCGGTGTGGCGGCGCGGTGCGGTGCCGCGGCTCTGACTCGCGCGCGGGCCGGGCTGCTAAAAACGTCAGCACTGCGCGGCGCGGCCTGGCGAGGCTTGACGAGGCGGCGGCGGCGGCGGCGGCAGCGTCTGCTAGCGAGCATGCACTTGTTCCGTGATTCGATCGGAGCCGGCGCTGCCAACCGCCGCGCACCAAGGTCCCCACCAACGGCAGGAGAGAGAGAGAGAGAGAGAGGAGAGGGAGGGAGCGACGCGGAGAGAGTGCGAGAGAGAGAGAGAGGGAGAGAGCGGGGAGTAGCCGAGCCGGCGCCCGATTCGAGTGCGATACCGGACCGAACCGAGCCGCGGCAATCTCTCGGAATATTCCGAGCCGCGCCGTGAGGGCGCTGCTGCCGCCTCCGCCGCCGGCCGTATGGTGCCGCCGCGGTCCTCAAGTCCTTCCCCCCCACGGCGGCGAGGACCACGATGGTGTCCGTGATTAAGGCGGCCGGCTCGGAACTTGCCGATGTTGTTTTGTTCGCCTGCTGCTGGCGCCACACCGCGCCCCCACAGAGTGATCGCCCACCTCTTCCCTGCCTCCCTGCAGCCGACTCTCTCTCTCTCTCTCTCTCTCTCTCTCTCTCTCTCTCCGTGTCTCTCTCACTCTTCTTTTCCCCTCTCCCCCTTCAGGGAGGGAGCGCGACAACGCTGCTACTCACGACGTTAAGACAGCCCCGTGTACTACAACATCTCCTGTTGGGCTGCCGGTGCGAGAGAGACAAGGACACACTGCGGGGACCCGTGCGGTCGTCTCTGTCGCACACACACACACACACACACACACACACACACCGGCGGCGTCGGCGGCAGTGCAGTGCGGTAGCGATGCACGACTGACTGCCCGTCTAGTATGTCGCAGATACACAACGGTTCTAATTGTGAACGTGTGCTGCGCGTCGCCGCCGCGCCCCCGCCGCCTCCGCTCCTGCGCACAGACGGACAGACAGACAGACAGACAGACGGACAGACAGAGTCCCGAACGCGTCCGTCAGCTGACGCGCGCCGCTGTTGAGCCACGCGACGCGCGCGCACACTGTCCATTCCTTAACGGCAAAACAAGAAGTCGTGCACGCGAAACGCACGCCGCCGCCGAGGAGGAGGAGGAGGAGGAGGAGGAGGAGGAGGAGGAGGAGGAGGAGGAGGAGGAGGATCTGCAGCCGCGGCGGCAGCGGCTTCCCACCGTGCGAGCACGTGCACACCGCCCCCTCCTCCCTCCCCTCTCCTCCCTCTACTCCCCCTCTCGCGACGTGTGTGTGTGTGTTTTCGTTCCGTCCGCGAAAAACAGACGCATCCATAGACATTGTTTGTTTGGTTGACACGCCAGGTGGCGCTTCCGAAAGAGCTGAGCAGTGTGCGAGAGGCAGAGAGAGAGAGAGAGAGAGAGAGACAGAGACAGAGACAGAGGGAGAGAGAGGGGGGAGGGGCAGGGGGGCATGAGCGCGCATGAGGGAGGGAGAGGGCAGGATATGGGTTACACTCGCCTGCTTGAAGGCGAAGGACACACACACACACACACACACACGAGGCGGTGTCCGCCGAAACCACGTTGGTGTTTGGACACGGTCCAGAAAAATCTTTCGCGGTTGGGGGAATGGAGAGTGAAGCAGTGAGGGGGAACTGCCGGTCTCTCGCTCGGTGGTGGAGGTGGAGCCGTTGGTAGCGCTGTCACAGGCTCTGGCGGCGCGTGGCCGCGCGGCCAGAGGAACGAGAGAGGAGGAAGAGGAGGAGGCGGAGGTTAGGGAGTGAATGTGAAACGGAGAGACGGGCAGGGGGGAGGGCAGCCGGGAGATAACAACAAGAAGGCCAAGGAACACTATCCGTTACTAACTAGTTCGATTGGTTTTGTGTGCCAAACTCGAGCGTCTTGTTTTTCCATAATTTTTTTTTTAGTCGAGGGACGTTCTTCTCTGCTTCTTTTTGGCTATACCCTGCCTGACTAGACCCGCAGCCCTTTAAAGCTCTCTCTCTCTCTCTCTCGCTCTCTTTCCCTCTCCTTCTCTCTCTCTCTCACTGACTAGGCAGCTGTCAGTACAGCCCGGCTAGCCACCGCCAGACTTCGGCCTTCCATAAACTAAGCGGCAGTATGTGGCCGCACACGTGGCCGTCTCGTGATCAACGCGGCGGCGGCGGCTCGAAGGATGCCAGAAACCCAAAACCTCCGACCGGGACGGCACAGAGAGAGGGAGAGAGAGAGAGAGAGGGGGGGGGGGCGGACAACGCCGAGGCCCTTCTTGTAGCTGAGCAGCAACAAGGCCTTCAGCGGGGTCCGCCGTGGTGATTCACCCGCCTGCCACAGCCGCCACCTGATGAGCCGGCCCCGGCGGCGCGACAGGTGTCACTTCTTAGTCGGCGCCGTCCTCACCGGGTGGGCCGCCGCCGCCGCCGCCGTCGTCGGCGTCCTGGCGATGTTCGTGCACGTCACCCCCTCACACGGTCAGCAACCTACCGCGTGTCGAGGGGGAGGCTCGCGGAGGCAGCGTCACACCGTGCACGCCATGAACGACTCTCTCTCTCTCTCTCTCTCTCTCTTCTCTCTCTCTCTCTCTCTCTCTCTCTCTCTCTCTCTCTCAGCCCTCCGGTCGGCGCCTGTCGGGTAGGCAATCTGTACCCGTGCCGCGCACGCGTGTTGTGCGGGCCGGCCTACCCCGGACTTCGCAGGCGCTCCGCTTCGGGGAGATGCCAACTGCTGGGGGAAAAAAAACGCAAATAAAAAGTTGATTTTTTTTCTAGCATAGTTAAACTAATTCTGCCCATGAACGACACTAATAAAATATTTTGATTCGATTTTTTTCCCCGGTGGTTTATCGGATTTTCATTTCTGCCACCCTGTCCTGCGCTACTACTTTGCCAACAGTCACCCACTTCACTGGTCGTGAAGTGCCTGCAAGGCGGGGGTCCCTCTGCCTCTCTCGCACCCGCGGCACGACCCCCCCTGTGTGACTGTGTGCTCGACAGAGAGACAGAGACAGCGGTGTATTTAGTGCCGGTCACCCCCCGGGCCGCCGCCGCCGCCGCCGTGCAAGTACCACGTAACGGCCCGCAAGGCCTTGTCTCCTAGCGGAGCTCGCTGCGTGCTCCCTGCCGCCTCCTGATTGGTCCAACGCCGCCGCCGCCGCCGTCCTGCCGTGACGGACGCGTCGTCTATCGTCTATATCGTCTATCCGCTGTCGTCCGCCGTCTGCCGTCTCCGCTGTGACGCGGGCCCGCGGTGACGGCGCAGCGCGAAAGCCCCCTGAAACCGGACCGAAGCCACGCGCGGGGGCCCTCTGGCCACGAGGTGGTCACGACTCCCTCCCTCTCCCTCTCTCTTACTCACTCTCTCTGTCTCTCTCCCGAGTCTCATTATGTCTCTCTCTGTCTGTCTGTCTGTCTCCTTCTCTCTCCCTTCCTCTATCCTTCCTCTCTCTCTCTCTGTCTCTCTCTCACACACAGCCCTCCGCCTGGCCTACGTGCAACACTGTTACACTCCTATCAAAATCGGGCAGCTGTGGGACCACATCGCCGGTGATGATAAGTCTTTAATGAAAACACCCATGCGGTGCGGCGATAACGGTGTGTTCGTATTGATTTCCACACACACACACACACACACACACACACACACACATTCGCACACAAAGACATGTGTAATAACTGCAATAACCATAAAACGGCGTTCTCTAATTACCCTGTTCACCGACACCCTCTTTTTTCTCAGTTTTGTTTTTGCTTTTCTTTTTTTTTCTCTCTCTCTCTATCGACAAGTCGCGCGATTTAAGAGGGCCTTCGTCCCTTCTTCCTTCCTGCTCCCCTCCCTCCCCCCGTCTTTCTCTGTCTCTCCTGCCGTCCACACGGCTGCGTACTGTAGGAGGAGTCTAATCTTAGTGCACCGTTCGGTGCATGCCCCCTCCTCTTCTCTCTCTCTCTCTCTCTCTCTCTCTCTCTCTCTCTCTCTCTCAGACCCCAGGGTGCTTACCCGATTACACACAATCACACACACACACACACACGCACAATGCAGGCACACATACGTTTCATGCCGGCTGCGCCTATACCCCGTGCGCGTGCTGGACACGGGCACGCGAGGGGTATCGCCGTGATGTTCTGCACTCGATGCGAAACCGTTTTTTTTTGTGTGTGTGTGTGTCCCCGGCTGTCCCCAGCTGTCCCCAGCTGTCCCCAGCCGTCCCCAGCTGTCCCTAGCTGTCCCCAGCTGTCCCCAGCTGCCCCCCCACCGGTGCCGCCGGGCGGGGACTGTACCACTCCGCTAGTATCAGCCGGCGTCCGCGTGAGTCCCGGCCGCGGTCAAACAACAAGCACCGGGAGAATAAGAAGGATTCTACGCCTCCCCAGCATCATTTACGTCAAACGGCGAGATGAGGGGGGTTCGATCCCCCCCCCCCCCCCCCAGGGCAGGGGACAAAAAAAAAGAGAGAGAATATGGGAAATAATCCGAAAGCATGAGCGGCAACGGCGTGGGGGGGACAGATGCTAACCCCTGATAATGGGGGGTGCTGGCAGCGGGGCGGCGCCTTCTCCACGGCGATACCCCACGCCTGTCCAGCACGCCCCGACGGAGCACGCGCACGGGGTATAGACGCGGCCGGTGTTAAACGTGTGTGTGTGTGTCATTGCGTGTAATCGGTTGAGCACCCTTGGGCCTGT
Source organism: Megalurothrips usitatus (assembly GCA_026979955.1). NCBI lineage: Eukaryota > Metazoa > Arthropoda > Insecta > Thysanoptera > Thripidae > Megalurothrips > Megalurothrips usitatus. The sequence goes on from CM049607.1 coordinate 4,280,026, forward strand.
GTGTGTGTATGTGTGTGAGAGAGATAGAGAGAGGGAGAGAGGGTGTACCCAGGTCAAGAAGAGCACGGCCGTCTAGTCGGCTAGTCAGCGGCTCGTCAGTGCTGCTGGGACATCTGTCTGACACGTTCCTTGTCCGACAGAGCGGACAGAGTGTACACTCCACTCATAAATGGCGTTGACTGTACATCATTCTTTTAAAAACTATTTTTAATTATTATTATTATTTTGTAAAATAAGCAACGACAGCGCAGTATAACAAAAGCGGCTCGTCGAGAGCGAGAGAGAGAAAAAAATGTTCTCGCATCGTTCTGCTCTGGTGTGCGTGTCTGCGTGGGTGTGTATGGTTAGGGAGGGGGTCCAAGCATGGGGGCCCAACCATAAGAAAATAAGACAAACGGAGAGAAAGAGACGACCAACGGGAAATCGGAGGGAAAAAGAAAAAAAGGCAGCTCGGGGAACCCGCCGGCCGCGGGCCGGGTCGGGCCGGTCCCGGGGTCAGGCATCAATCTCACATTTATATATGAGCTCTCGGCATTCCGGAAACAATTCAAACATTATCGAGCTATCGTCAACACGAGTCTTGCATAATGAGAGTGCATCATATGACCAAACGGGGTGCACCTATCTCCTGCGATGCGACAGAGAGAGAGAGAAAAATAGAGATTTTTTGGAGAAGAAAAATTCCTTTCCTAACCCTTTTTTTTTTAAATCTCGATTCTCCCGTAGCAACTACACCAAAACGACAACCAGATACAACTGACCGCAATTAAATCGCGACAGCTGTTGTGATAGTCCACTTGACTCGTTTCGGCGGCGGCCAATCAGCGGCGGGCGGAGGGACTTCCCTGGCCGCCCATTGGCCGCGCCCCGTCCGGCTGCCGCTGGCGCCGCCGAGACCCGCGCGGCCAGGGAAGTCTTTCCCACCACGTCAGGCCCTCCTCGGCGGCGGTCTCTGGGAGCCGCGCTGCCCCGCTCTTGATATCAGGGTTCAAAGTTCATTGCCACGGATGGCTGCGCGGCGGCGGCGGCCGTGCGGAGGGGAACTTGGTCACAGCCATTAACGGTCACCACTGCCATCATCATACCGCCGCCATCGATGACAGCGATACGGTGACGGACGTCACAGAGTCGTGGTGTCGCCTGGGGGGGCTCCGGCCCCCCGGGTCCCGGGTCATGTAACACGCACAGGTTGAGCACGACGCCGTTTCCCGCTGGGGCGTGCTGGCGTACCAACCTGCCGCACCTGACCCCCCCCCCCCCCCACCTGCCCCGCCTTAACAGTCGGGCTCTGCGCTTCGACTGCTCCAAGCGTTCACGACTTGTCCGCAAGCATATGCTATCACCAAGCGTTAGATCTGTAAAACTCTGAAAACTTCCGCCCGCAGACGACAGATGACCGGAACGACGGCGGCGGGGTCGTTTTGCAGCGTTTCGCAAGGCGGAGGCTGCGGAGGCGGACAGCCACAGCCACAACAACAACAACCAACATGGCCGACATGTCAGCGGGTCCAGACGACTACTCCCTGGACAAGTTCTTCAAGGAGAGACTGAGATCATGTCACGTGACGGCGAAGGGAATGATCACCGGGTTCGTGGAGAGCAAGGCCTCCTACAGCGAGCTGATGCGGGACCTGATCGTGCTCGGCTGTCGCTTCTCCGTGCGCTCCACCTACTCCGTCAAGACCTCCGAGGCAGGTTAGGACCCCCCGACGTCGTCGTCGTCGCGACCAACTTATTCGCCGTGCGATCCTCTCGGCTCCCTGAATGGGCCGTGAAAAGTACGTCTCTTTCTCTCTGTGTGTTTCTAGAGACGCTGCAGTACAAGACGCTGTCCCCGGACATGCAGATCCCCTTCACGGGCTCTCCGTTTCACGTCGAGGGCACCACTTATTTTGTGTGCACCCACGGGCTGCAGTACTTCAAGAGTAAACAGGAAGATGACAGTAAGGTCTGGACTCATGTTTGTGCCGTGTTGTAATTTATTTAAGCTCGTGCGTGTCGGTAGTTAATTGTCCATGCATGTTTCCCTTCTGCAGACTGGCGGTAAAAATCCAGCCACCAAAAAGAAACAAAGAAGAATTAATGAATCTATTAAATTAGGTTGTCCAGCTAAAATGACAGTTAAAAGCCTACGAGTTTACCCTGATTACAAAGCTGTTTCTGATTCATGGCGGAGGAAATGTGTGGTAGGTTGACAGGTTGGCTTGACTTTATAAGACTAGATTGTCAGTTGTCTTCGTTGGCTAATTGTTTTTATTTTTCCACTTAGTTATTAAAGAGACTGAAGACAGATTTAAAAAGTGACCCCCCTCCTCGGTTTGAGATGCACTATTGGTTTGCTGTATCCCAGGAGAATACCCACAATCATGAACGAACGGCGACTTTAAGCGTTCAGACATTACATCCAGATATCATTGCTGAAATCCACCGTCTTGTCAGCAGAGGAATCACATCAGTACCTGTTGTAAAAAACGAACTGGTCGCCTTTGTGGAAAACATGTTTAAAACTGCGAGTGTGCAGCCAGACCGTTCAAACACAGCATTTTATCCTAATGACAAAGCTATTTACAATCATATCTACGATTATAAGATTTTGAAGGCTCAGAAAGGAGCTGAGGATGTAAAAGAGAATATCTGTGTGGCTGCTCTGGCAGAGGAAAATGCATCTTCCACTGTCGTTGCAACTCCACAGCAAGATCATCAAATATCAGAGGTAATGCTGCAATTAATTATTTTTAGCTGCAATGATGTTTTGGCTACCCACTGATGGCTCACATCTGGTATTATGTTTTTCCAGAAATGTGATCCGGACCTTGCTGTTGTTCCTGCATTAGAAGCATTAGAAGATTGGCAAGATCAACAAATCCTCCCATCAAATGTGGTTCAAGTCCTGAACAACAATGGTACTCTCATATTCATGGTTGCACAGCCATTGGATGATCAAGGAGTAGACCGGCTCGGGAATGCTACAATTGAGTCATCTACAAATCTTGTAAATGTCAGCCTTGATGACAACATTTACACTGTCATAACGGATCCACAAACAGAGTCACGCATTTTACAGTTAAATAATGACTCAAATATTTTAATATCACAGCATTGTGTGGGTCCTGATGAAATAAGGGAAGTCCTGACCATACCAGGTGATAATCAATCCATTCATCTAGAGTCTCATAAAAGTGAAAGTGATATGAGTCGTGTCATTTCATTAGAGAACAGTGTCATAATGGGTGTCCAAGGTGCTTCAACTACTGATTGTGTTGTTGAAGATGGGGACGGTGACGATGCGTGTGCTGATGATACCAGTGAATTTTTATTTGTTGAGGAGGATTCTCAGACTGCCCTTTTAATGAAGGATGTCAAGAGCAGTAGCAAAGAATTGACTGATCTATGTGTGTTACCCCCTAGTGACTCCCTGAAAGATAATGACACAAGTCTTTTTCCTAATGCTCTTGAAAGTGAAGAGCCTGAAAAAGATTTGGATATGACATGTGAGTTAGGTATAAAAAGGGAAACAGTGAAAATACCAAAAAATAGGAAGAGGTTAAGGAAAAATTCTGATATAGATGAGGATCCCTTCCAAGATTGCCATCCCCCCTCTTCCATTTTAGAATCTCTTAGAGATAGTGCTCAGGACATCATTAATATGAGTTATCGGTCATCAAACTCTCAACTACTGCAAGAAATAGCAAGTGTGTTAGAAAAATACAGTAAAGTTCTAAAAGATGATTTAGATCTTAATAAAAAACTTGTAAATGACGACATCCCTTCGCTTGCCCTTTCAGGGAAACCAACATGGAAAGCTATTAGCAAAGTTTCTGAGCTTTCTGATAAGACATTATTACATTCAATTAACTCTAAGGATTTACATGAGAGTTCAAACTGTAGTGTGATAGGAAATCTTGGAAGGGGTGGCAATATCTATTCCTCTGAAAGTTCTGTTGATGATTATGATGACTTAATTATCAGCGACTAGATTTCAGTATTAGTGAATACTTCAATGTGTTTTCGATTTCCTTCCACTTTTGTGTTCAAATGTTATGTGTTGATTACGACTGAAAAATGTGAGATGCATCTTCAGGAGCTCCTTTTTTTGTTTTTTGCTCCTCATTATGCATCATGAGCTTCCACAAATGGTTAATTTTTACTTAAAGTAAATTTTAAAATCCTTCTTGATTTGCTCAAAATGTGTATTGTTTTTACAGTAAGATTCAAAGTAATCGTGAACCGTTCTCTGTCTCCTACACTAAGTTAATTCTTGGTTTTTGATTGCTGTGTTCTGTTCTGTGATAGCACTAAAGGAACATATAGTCTCCTCTGCATGATAGCACCCTAGCTATAGATAATATTTGTGATTGTGCTAAGGTACAAGTGGAACCAAAATGTTTCTTACTATTGAAGAACAAAAACATTTTTTGTTTTGAGGTGATATGACTTTGTTGACTGTGTTTAAAGGGATGATCTTTCTGTTGTACAATCCTCTGTGTGCCTGATATATACATATATATTTTTTTGTTTTGTTACAATAGTGTGTGTTCCCCTTATTTATTTATTTATAAAGTATTTTAGCTAGTTTATTGTCTGATGTGTGTACAGAAAAAGTATTGCAATACAGATGTTACTGCCTTGTCATTTCTCATCTGTGATAGATCACCAGTCTACATAAATCAATAAAAAAATTAGGTTCCAAAAATTTTAATAAAACCTGAAATAAAACATTGCGGAGAGAATTTTCTTTTCCAGCCCCACGATCCCTAAGAGACAATGAGTATAGGAGAGAGATACTCCGTGCATCTGGTGCCGCCTGGCACGGGGTGCACGGAGTAGCGCCGGGACGAGGCGTAATACGTAGGGGCACCGGCAAGGTTCTGTTCATCATCGAACACAGATTAAAACATTGCGCCTATACCTTTTTTTTGGCAGCAACTTGTATTACTAGAACGAAAAATAGGAAAACAAAAAGGGTTTGATTGGGGGGTATTTACGTCGGGTGTGAGCAGTCTGACGCCCGACGAACGGGGGATAGGCAAGCCCGCTGTTCATGGCTGTTCGGCGGGTCGGCGTGACCTCCAGGCGCTCAGACACACAGAGCGAGAGAGAGAGAGAGAGAGAGAGAGAGAGAGAGAGAGAGAGGGGGGGGGGGGGTGCTCAAGGGCGGAGCCCGCAAAGGGAAAATAGAAAGGACGGAAGAAAAAGAGAAATCAGGGCTCGAACGGCGGCGTCGATTGATACTGGGGCCACGGCGCTGAATCTATTTGGTCGATTCGGGTCACGTGAACGCCCCGAGGAGGAGGAGGAGGAGGAGGAGGAGGAGGAGGAGGAGGAGGAGGAGGAGGAGGAGGAGGAGGAGGAGGAGGAGGAGGAGGAGGAGGAGGAGGAGGAGGAGGAGGAGGAGGAGAAGGAGGAGGAGGAGGAATTGGAGGAACCGCGACTAGGAATGCTTGTCTAAGCACTGACTCCGTGTCCACGACCGCGTCGAGTCTGTCTCGCTCGCTCCCGACGCAGAGGGAGAGAGAGAGAGCGGGATAGTTTTCCGGGCGTGGCCCGTTCCCACGGGGAGGGGGCGTGTTGGGCGGGATGAGGGGCACAACGTAATAAAGTGGAATGCAGAGAGGCGCGCGGTGCTCCGCTCGGCAGAACACACCCCCGGCTGTAGGTGTGCTGTGATTGGCCGGGGCCGGGGGCTCGCCGGGGCGGCGGCCGTGCACCAATGGGGGCCCCCGGCGCGGCCGGAGCCGCCGCCGCCGCGCCCAGTGCTGCCCCTAGCGGCGGCCGCGGGAAGCTACGCCGCGGGGGGCGGCGGCGGCGTCGGCGGCGCGGGCGGGCGGCGCCCCCCGGGGGGGTAGGCAACCCGCCGAGTCGGCTGCGAGCTGAGTCCCGGTCGGCAGCCGTCCCGGCAGCGTCCCGGCACCGCGTCCCGGTCCCTCCGCCCAGCACCCCCTGCAGGCGCCCGCCAGGCCGCGTGCCAGGACGCCGTCCACGCCGCGAGTATTCAATCTCCTCCCCCGGGGCCGCGCCGCCGCGCCGCCGCGCCGCCGTGCCGCGACGCGCGGGTACTTCACCTGGCAGAGACTGCGGAGCGGGGTGGTGACGGCGGAGGGAGGACCCGGGGGGAAACGGATGCGTGGCACCTGACATGGCGGCGCGCCGAGGCCCCCGCTGCCCCCCGCGACGCCGCGGCCCCCGCGGGCCCCTGCTTGTCAGCGCGCTCACGGCCAGGTCGTAAAGAGTGCGCACCCGTCAATGAGGTGTGCACCCCCGGCCACGCCGCGCGAGTCCAAGGTAAGCGTGAGGCAGGGCGGGGTCCACGGCGGCGTCCCGGGGACCAGGCGCCCCCGGCGCGCCGCCGTCCCGGCCACGGCGACGACTTCCGGGGCCGCAAGGCGACATCCCCGTCACTCGCTAGCTCCGAGACGCCCTCGGCTTTGGGCGTCGGCGTGTCCGGGGTAGGATCCCGGGGCCGAGCCGTGGGGGATCCCCATCGATCGACGTGTCGACTCCCGTAAGCCGCCCCGACGACGCGCGGCGCGCGACGGTCTCCGGCCGCCCCCGGAGCTCCGGGTCCCCTACAAGCACCGCGACAAGCCGCACCCGCGGCCACGCGGAGGCCGACGGCGGCCCTATCACGCACGATAACGAATTTTCACGTGATTCCGGGCCGTGACCTACATTTTGACGGCCGAGGGGCGGACCCCCCCCCCCTCCTCCCCCCGACATGTAAAACAAAATGGCGACCGCCTCGCGCACGTCCCGGGCTGGCTTCGACCGCCGCTGGGAGTTGTAGAGCCACCCGATACATCCACGCTCCTGGATTCCCCGGCGAGCTCTGCGGGGTCAAAGGTCACGGCGGTTCGAGTCTCGTTCGCTACTGCAGTTTTATTTCCCGAAATTATTTCATGAGGCCCGCAGGGCTCAGGCGCAGGCGCGGGTGAGTGAATCCTGTGGGCCCTGGCCTGGGCCTAAGTGAAAGGGATCGACCCGTCGCGAAGCTCGGGAGGGAGTGCCCGTGGAGTGCCCGTGGAGTGCCTGGAGAGTGCCTGGAGAGTGCCGCGCGAGTGCTGGACCGAGAAACTCACAGCCTTTCCCTGTTTTTACAGAATGGTCTTACCCCGCCACCATCGACCTAGGATGTTAGAGGCCTAGGACAACGCAAGACTCCGACCAGGCAACCCAACCCAACCCAAATTCCCCCCCCCCCCTTTTTTAAAATTTCATTTTCCTGACTGAACCCCGACTCCGTCACCAAACCGCCAAGATGCCTGGACTCGGAGCGCTTTCCGGCCTCAAGGAAAGAGCCGTGGCCGCCTACCAAAGGTAAGGAATTAACAAACAAAAATTTACATGTTCATTTTTTTTCTGGAAATGTCTACCCCGATTTACAGCTATGTACTTTTGACATTGCGTGACATCAGCTGCAGAGCCCAGTCAGTGACGCTATTGATTTTTTTTCTTTGGTGATTTTTTCCTTAAAAATATTATTCCCATTTCCCCTGATCTTGCATTTTTTTAAAAATATATATATTTCGATTGTCCGGGGGTAACGAGGTTCCGTTCCGTTTGTACAGCCCCCCCCCCCCTCCACCAAACCTCCCGGAGGGCAAGCGAGAGGGGGGGGGGGGAAGATGGGGGGAGGGGGGCTGCAGCACGGGGTTGTCTCCTCCGTCAGCGAGGCGCGATGTGGAAGAAGGCGACTTCCGCCTCCATTGTCATGCAATGCCTCCCCTCCTCCCTCTCCCCCTCTCCTCCCTCCCCTCCCTCCCTCCCTCCCCCTCTCTCCTCCCCTCCCCCGGCCTCTGCGCCTGCTGCCGCATAGCCCAGATTCCATTCACAAACGGGCGGCCCCCCCTAGCAGTTTGGAATGGAGTCACTCGATGGTTCGAGACGCGAGGCGACGCGGGGGCGACAGCAAGGCCCATCGGGGCGGGCGTGCCATCATAACACACCAATCCGAATCTGGACCTGAATCAAACCCAGGACTTTCGTGAGGTCTGGGTCTAAATTGTCATGTGTCGTAGACTTAATTCTGAGCTTAGAACCGAATTTGTCATAAACTTTCAATCTAGAGTAAAATTCGAATCTGAATTAAAATTTGAACCCGTTGACCGAGTACATGCTAGCCGGACGTTTCGCAGTGAGACTCTCTCTCTCTCTCTCTAGCCAGCAGTAGTAGCCCGAAGCAGTTGGCCCGCAGAGAGAGAGAGAGAGAGAGAGAGAGAGAGAGAGAGAGAGAGAGAGAGAGAGAGAGCAGGGGAGCCGAAAGCAATAAACTCGGGCTTAGCACTGAGTTGATCGGCGGTTGTTTGCTCTCACCTCCTCCCCCACCGCCCGCGGCCGTGCGCTCTGTCTGTCTGTCTCTCTCACACCCACGCTTACGTATGCGCGCACGCGCGCGCTCGCGCGCGTGTGTGTGTATGTGTGGCTCTTAAGTGAGCCAGCGCATTTATAACCGCGCCGCCAAAGAGACGGGCTCTTTTAGAGAGCGACGCCCGCGGGTTCAAATACCGGCCCCGAGCCGCTGGCTTAGCTCCGGCTACGGTGTCCGCTGCCGGCTGGGCTCGGCGCCGTTGAGGTAGGCGGGCCCGCCGCGTACGGCGGCTCGGTGTCTCGGCCGCGGTCAGGGGGCGGGAGGGGGAAGATAGAGGGGGGGGGGGGGAGAGCAGCCGAAGTCGGAGCGGCACAGCAGACGAAATTGGCTGTCTCACGGGTCTGTTATTTGAAGAGTGAGAGAGAGAGAGAGAGAGGCCGGAGAGGCAGGAGGGGTGTGGCGGTGACGTGAAGGACCCCGTGGAGGCTCCCCGCGCCGCGCGAGCACCCCGTCGTCGAGGCGCGGCGCGAGTCGGAGGCCGAGGGTGGCGGTGAAGTGGGGTGGCCGACGGCCGTCGTGTCCCGTGGGTGCTCCGGGTCCTCCGGGAGGCACGTGCGCGCACCGCTGACACCTGTACAAGATGCACCCCTGCTTCGCCTTCCCCCCGCCGCCGCCGCCGCCGCCGCCGCCGCCGCCGCCGCCGCCGCCGCCGCCGCCGCCGCCGCCCAGGACTCGCCTGCCGCCACTCCGCCGTGCTCCGTTCCTCCGCCTCCTCCTCCAGCCCCCCCTGCCCCCCCCCCCCTGCCTCGTCCACTTCAACGGGATCCTCCCATCACGAAACGCTGATTGCACATCCTGGATCTCAAGGGTTCATTGTTCACCGCGCGGCCTGCAGGAGAGAGAGAGAGAGAGAGAGAGAGAGAGAGAGAGAGAGAGAGAGAGAGAGAGAGAGAGAGAGAGAGAGAGAGAGAGAGAGAGGCAGAGAGAGAGAGGCAGAGAGAGAGAGAGGCAGAGAGAGAGAGAGAGAGGCAGAGAGAGAGAGAGAGAGAGAGAGAGAGAGAGAGAGAGAGAGAGAGAGAGAGAGAGAGAGAGAGAGAGAGAGAGAGAGAGAGACAGAGTACCGCATTGTCGAGGTACAGCTGCAGCACATCGTGTGGAGGTGCTGCGCTGTCCGAAATGGGGGCAACTTCTCGATCGCTGTCCATCATGGGGGTTTTCCTCCCTCCTCCCCCCCCCCCCCTCCTCCCACCGCTTCCGCAATCTCATACCGCCACAGCCGCAGCCCCCCCCCCTCCTCGCCCCCTCCCTCGCGCGCCCTGTGTTTGTACTCTGTGGGGGCGGCTGGGCCGATCACATCGCTAAAAGCTCTGATCCCGAGTCGACTCTTGCCGCCCCCGACCTCTTGTCCCTCTCTCCCTTCGTCCTCTCTCTCTCTCTCTCTCTCTCTCTCTCTCTCTCTCTCTGCTCCTCCCTTATACCTCGCCTCTAAAGAAGGAAAAAAAAAAAAAGAAATCCCAGAAAATTATGCGGCATCACAAGGGCCTCACGCAAGAAATGACCTTTTAAAAAATATTTTTTAAAAAATCAAAAAACGACTAAAAACCCTGCCGATATATATAAAAAAAAATGGCGTACCGAAAATGGCACACTGTGGCAGCGACACACTCTTAAACCCATTTTCATGCTTGTGAAAACTTTGACAAAACAACCCGACAGCTTTACAACCCCCTTCATCCCCCCCCCCTCTCTCTCTTTCCCCTATGCCCTTCACTGCTGGACGTTTCGCCGCCTACGAGCCAACACTCAGCGTTTCTCTCTCTCCTTTAAAAAAATAAAAAAAAAGTAGCGACAAAGCGGCCTACCCCTCTCCGACTAGCGTGTGTGTGTGTGTGTGTGTGTGTGCGGTGTACTGCTATTCATAACAATGCAGCAAATGGCCCCCACGTCCTCACCGCCCCCGCCGTACTCAGCACCCCCCCCCCCCCCCTCTCTCTCTCTCTCTCTCTCTCTCTCTCTCTCTCTCTCGCACTCTCTCCCTCCGGGTCCGCCCCCGGACGCACGGTCGCCACCGCTGCTGCAGCCTTGGTCCATGGAGGGTGATATCGAACGCTCGCTAAGTATATTATCTTTCCACTCCAGTCGGCGCGGCGCAGCCGAGCGGGGGAGGGGAAGGAGGGGAGGGGAGGGGAGGGGAGGGGAGGGGGGGGGAGGGGGTCTGGCAGCGCCGTGGCACGCCCAGGCCTCCTATGCCGGATGATCGCCGTCTGATCGCTCACGGGAGGTGGGGGGGGGGGGGGGGGGGGGGGGGGGGGGGGGGGGGGGGGTTACGGACATCGCAAGGCCCCCCGCCCCCACTACCACCACCCCCCCTTCGTGCCCTTCTCTCTCTCTCATCTAATTCCTCTCTTTCTTTCCTTCGATGACGATTTAATTCAATTTCGCGGCAATAACGAAATAAAGAAAAAAGAAGAGAGAGAGAGAGAGAGAGAGAGAGAGAGAGAGGGAGAGGAGAGAGAGAGAGAGAGAGACGGGAAGGGGAGTCGCGTGGATTCGCTCGTGTGCGAGTGCGTTTCAGAGAGTTCCTGCACAGAGTGCAGTCGTCGCGGAGGGTGGTGCGGGGGCTCCTCTCGTGGCGTGCGGCGGCGGCGGCCCCCGGCCCCCGGCCCCCGGCCCCCGGCCCCCGAGGGGGCGCCTCCTCGCCGACACCATGACCAGCCCGAGGCCGAACACGACCTCCGCGACGACGCCGGCCTCGTTCCAATATTCATAGAGCCTCCCACCTCCCCTCCGTGCCCTCGGGCCCCGCCCCGCCCCTCCCCTCCCCGCCCCGCCCCGCCCCGCCGCGGCTCATGGGAACAACCTGTTAACAATTCCCCGCCCTCCCCTCTGTGGCTCCCGCGGGGGGTGTACGAGTCTGCGGAGAACCACACCTCGGGGACCTTGCCGAGGCGCTCGAGCGCGGGGTGTCGACGCTCGAGTGGCGGCGCTCGACAACGCTCGAGCGCGGGGTATATCGCTTTACGGACGGTCCCCGCGCGGCCGGCTAAATTGAGATGTTAGCGCCGGTGCGCCTTATCGTCGGACACAGCAGCGGGGGCTACGGTCATTACCTCGGCTTAGAGAGGGGAGGAGGGGGAGGAGGGGGAGGGGAGGAGGGGGAGGAGGGGGGGGGAGGAGGGGGAGGAGGGGAGGAGGGGAGGGGAGGAGGGCGCCGCTATCTGCGAGCGCACAGTACAGAGCTGTGCAGCAGCAGTGCACTCGGTTACACGGGTAAGGTTAGGTTTTTTCTAAATTTTTTTAAAATTTAAAAAATAAAGTACGATTTTCCTCTGTCTCTCCCCTTTCTCTCTCCCTCCCTCTCTCTCTCTCTCTCTCTCTCTCTCTCTCTCTGTCCCTCTCTGTCTGTCTCCCTCTCGCTCGCTGCCCGGGACGGCGCTTGTGACTCACGACTCGGACTCCGCGGGGCTCGTTGTCGCGTTGGGCGCGCACATCAATCCTGTTGGAGGCCGAGACCCTCAGAAGGGTGGCGGGCGCTGCTGCTACTGCTGCCGCTGCTGCTGCCACGACGGCCACCCCGCGGGTCACAATGAAAGATTCATCCGGCGCGATATGGCAGTCTGAGGGTGAGATGGAGAGGGGTGGGGGGAGGGGGGGAGGTTCTGGTCTCGGGCCATTGACAACCCTAACCCTAGCGGCTCCAGCAACGGCTCCAGCAACGGCTCCAGCAGCCGCTCCAGCAGCCGCTCCAGCAGCCGCTCCAGCAGCCGCTCCAGCAGCCGCTCCAGCAGCCGACGGTGACGTGACCAGTCAGGGGCGCCCCCCGGCGAGCCACGCCTGAGCCACCCCCGCTCTCTCTCTCTCTCTCTCTCTCTCTCTCTCTCTCTCTCTCTCTCTCTCCCTCTCTCTCCTCTCTGTCTCTCTCTTCCTTTGGAATCCCGGCGCACCGCCTACGCAGATTCCCTCTCCCCCTTCCCTCTCTCTCTCTCTCTCTCTCTCTCTCTCTGATCCCCCGGGCACCCAGCGCAGCGCGCAGCCAATCCCAGCAGCAGCGGTGCGGGGTCCCGCCGACATCCGCCCCCCACCCCCCCACCCCCTCCGGAGACTGTTTCCAGTACATAAACCCCCCCGCCCCGACGCGGCCCGGGCAGTAACCCAACCGACAGGGGGATGACTTCACAGCCGCAAGCGCACGAGCCGGCGCGGCGCTATGGAGATGACTCAATCCGTGTGGCCCGGCTTCTTCTTCTCCTCCCCTTCCCTCTCTCTCTCTCTCTCTCTCTCTCTCTCTCTCTCTCTCTCTCTCTCTCTCTTTCGCCCTTTCCCCTTCTCCCCCTGCTGGTGCGAGGGGCCACGATTTCCAATCTGGCTCATTCCGGTCTCGATTCTCATTATCAGCACATCTCTCTCTGTCTCTCTCTCTCTCTCTCTCTCTCTCCCTCCTTCAACAGTTTTAATTCTGATTCATGGTCGGCCTGCGATGTTTCACTCTCTCTCTCTCTCTCTCTCTCTCTCTCTCTCTCTCTCTCTCTCTCTCACTCTCTCTCGCGGGCGGCCCGGTTTTAATTATGTCCCGGACCGGTCACCAGGGAGCGCTGCGGTCGCGCGGGGGCGGCGCGCACGCGGGGGTTGGAAGCCGTGCATGTATTTAGAGTGCTTTGTATTTACTCGGGCGGCTCGGGATGGGAGCGGGGCGGCGCGGATACAATGTTCCGTTTTACTGGATGGCTTCCGCCGCCGCCGCCGCCGCCGCCGCCGCTCCCCTCCCGCGCTGCTCGTCGCGGTCCTGGCCTGCAGGGAGAAGACGCCGCGCGTCGCCTGACGCGGCCGACGTAGACAACCATTTAAATTTCGGAGGCCCTGCCCTGGGCCGGCTCGAGGGGGAGGGGTAACACTGAGAGTGAGACAGAGAGAGTCGCGATCATCGCTCAATTTCGGGCAGTGACGGACCTGGAGAGGCCTGGAGAGGCCTGGAGAGGCCTGGAGAGGCCTGGAGAGGCCTGGAGAGGCCTGGAGAGGCCCGGAGAGGCTGTTTCCAGAACGCGACCTCAGAGACTCCAGATTTGAGGCCAGAGTCAGTCTCTCCTCGACCCCCCTACCACAAATATTTAGCGCAATATTGAACACTCACTTGACTTGTGGCTTTCTCTGTCTCTCATCTACCCCTCTCGGTCTCTCTCTCTCTCTCTCTCTCTCTCTCTCTCTCTCTGACACACGCGACAAGTCTGCTGAGAGCATGCCGCCGCCGCTGCGGCTGCTGCTGCTGAGCGCATCGCTTTAAAACTGTTGCTGAGCCAGGAGCTGGCCGCGCGGGGCGGATGGTAGGGAGAGAGAGAGGGTAGAGAGAGAGAGGAAGAGAGAGAGAGGAAGAGAGAGAGAGAGAGAGAGGGGGGGGGGGGGAGGACAGAGGTGGCCGAGAGTTCACCGCGGGGGCCTCGTAGCCGCTCCGCAGGGGCAGGCCGGCCACCCGTTCATGCTAATGGTCCACTAATGCACCCCGGCGCCGGGTGGCGGTGGCGGTGGAGGGGAGGGGAGGGGAGGGGAGGGGAGGGGAGGGGAGGGGAGGGGAGGGGAGGGGCATTATGTCACGGCACGCGCCCGCTAACGGGTTGCGTGATGACACATTTCGACGTCGGCGGCGGTGGCGCGACAACAGCGGTCCGTCACGCCTGTCACGTGACGTCACGTGACGTCACGGCCGTCGCGTGCCGGTCACGACGGCGCCCGCCACGCGACGTCGCAAAGCGCCTCCACGCCCCCCGCGAAGCGCCGCGGGTGTTGCGTTGTGCAGGCGCCGGTGTTCCCGGCCACCTCGAATTATTACGGTGTCACTGTCGTTTTAGAACATATGTAATACAAAAAAAAATTACATGTAATACAAAATAGAATCGTCTCTGTGAGGCAGTGTCTCGGCGGGGGGCGTTGTCATCGTCCCGTGCACGTGTACCGCCACCAGAGGAGGGGGGGGGGGGGGGGGGGAGGGCCTCCAGGGCTACGACGGCGAAGGGCCGGCGGCGGCGGGGCCGCTGGAGGAGGTGTCCGACGAGGCCCAGCCATCCCCGGAATGCGCGTGGCCCCGGCCCCGCCGCCCGGGCAGCGCCGCGCGGCCCGCCTGCAGGACATGACTCCTGGACACACAGGAGGCCCCGTCTGAGGCCCCGTGGAAAACCGCTGTGCGGAAGGAACTATTTTAAAAAGAGCAAATAATTAAACGGCACAGAAACAAAATTATGAAAAAAAATATTATAAAAAATATGTATCTGGAAAAGGTCTTATTTTTTTTCCCGCGGCGTAGGTTGTCTGTGTGTGAGAGAGAGACACACACAGAGAGAGAGAGAGAGAGAGAGAGAGAGAGAGAGAGAGAGGGCCGACACACACGTCATAACCGGGCCTCAGTCGCGCGCGACCGCTCTGGCAGGATCTGGGTCCGAGCTCTGATCCGGGACGCCGCCGGCCTTCTCTTCTCTCTCTCTCTCTCCCTCTCGGCCCCTTTCTCCCTCCCTCGCTCTCTCTCTCTCTCTCACTCCCTCCGTACAGCACGGCACGGACACTGATGAGTCTCAGATGACAAAGCAACCACGACGTGGCTTGGCGGTGCGCGGGGGCGGGCAAAGTTGGCGGAGAGAGAGAGAGAGAGAGAGAGAGAGAGAGAGAGAGAGAGAGAGAGAGAGAGACAGAGAGAGACTGAGAGAGACTGAGAGAGAGAGAGGGGGAGAGCGAGAGAACTCTAATGCCTTCAAGGGGATCACGATCAACAGAGCAAGTTTGCAGCCGCGGCGGGTATGGGCGGGACCTCCATCTTCCGCCTCCCCCCCTCCTGTACGCTGCACCGGACAATTCCTCATACTATCACTCTACGGAGGGAAAAAAAAATAATTCCGCGCTCGAATATTCTCATACTCGCGTATACACGATAAATGTTTAGGCTCGCAGATGGCTCGTTTGCGAGCGCGTTTACTGGCGTGGCGCGTGAGCAAAAGGGGCCGCCGCCGCCGCCGCCGTCGTCGTGAGGGGGCTTAAGCAGGGCGTTGATGGGGGCGGGCACATAGAAACCTCACCCGCTAAGCGGCCCCGGCGGCGGACGGCTCCGGGTGCCCCGGCCTCCCCTCGAGGAGGACCCGCAGGACCCACGCAGGACCCGGAGGCTCGTCTTTTAATGCGACTCCGGCCGGCGCCACACATTCCCGTGCGCACGTCCTCCCGCCCCCGCCCCCGCCCCTCCCCCTCCCCCCCCCCCCCCCCCCCGCCCCCTCCCCCTCCCCCTCCCCCCCCCCCCTCCCCTCCCCGCCTCTTGTGTCCTCTTCCCATACGAAGCAGCGCGCGCATCGTAACCTCGGAGAAAAGGGGGGGGGGGGGGGAATACCAGCGCAACTACCGCTGACCTGGGACCTCGTGCGGGGCAGCAACTCTGGTTAGAATCTTCTATGCCGGTGCCGGTGCGGCGCTATACCGAAAGGCCGACACACACACACACACACACACACACACACACGCACACACACGTACACACACACACACACACACACACACACACACACACACGGAGCAGGGTCCGTTCTGCTGAGCCAGCCATGTGGAATATCAGCTCTTATTTCTAGGGGGGAGGAGGAGGAGGGGGAGGAGGAGGAGGAGGAGGAGGAGGAGGAGGAGGAGGAGGAGGAGGAGGAGGAGGAGGAGGAGGAGGAGGAGGAGGAGGAGGAGGAGGAGGAGGAGGAGGAGGAGGGAGTTGGTCTCAAAACGATCATCATTCGCGCTCAATTACCGCCCGGGTTTTTGGCACCCTTGGTGGTCCCCGGCTGCGGCCAGCGGCACGGCGGCCTCCTCCGAGGGGAGGGGGAGGGAGTCGACGGGGCGCCGCCGCCGCCGCCGCCGCTGCTGCTGCCGCCGCCGCTGCTGCTGCTGCTGCTGCTGCTGCCGCTGCTGCTGGATTCCGGGCGGCGCCGCGGGGGGTGCCGGCCGACCCTCTCCCCGGGGGGTGACGCGTCATGACTCGGAGATGAAAGTCACAGCATCGCATATCGGCGGATACGAGCCGCTCACAGCGCGAGCATCACGACCTCAAAAAAAAATTATATAAGAAAAATTGTCATTCAACCGTTCAGCACCGCCGTGGTGGCCGTGAGGGTAACGGCACCGGTTTGGCGAGCAGCGGGTCACGGGTTCGGTTCTTACCGGCCGATATTGGTTTTTTTCGTGTTTTTATCCAAGGTTCCCAATAGCAGGATTTCTTCATTTTTTTTGCGACAATTTTTATTTTTGACGTGGAACAACAACGACATAGATCTTTAATTTTAGTTTCTCACTATCGATTTTATTTTTTTTCTGGAGTTATTTCTGAGGGGGAATTTTATGCGCTGCAGTTGTCGACTTGGATAGCACTTTTGCTGGCCGAGGCGAGAGCCGGCGAGGCGCGGACCGCTTCATTATATTCCGACCATGTCTCGTCGGCGTGCGAAAGAGAGAGAGAGAGAGAGAGAGAGAGAGAGAGAGAGAGAGAGAGAGTGAGAGAGAGTGAGAGAGAGAGGAGGAAAAAAAGTTTTGCATGTCTCCGCGACGCCTTTACCATGTTGTTACGGGGCAGTAGATTTGAGTGACGACACTTTTAGCCTATAATACTATCCCCATCCCCCTCCCACCCACACTTTGTTCGCCCCGTTCCTCTCTTCCTCTCCCTCTCTCTCTCTTCCTCTCTCTTTCTTATCCATCTAACGGGAAATTTCTTTTGTGTCACTATATTGACATTCACGAGACGTAGAAACAATGCGAGACACTCAAACTTTGGACGCGGAAACGTCTTCGCTGAAGGAAGGAATTACTGCTGGGCCCGACAAAAAGGAAAAAAAGAAGTAAAGAAACGAGGGGGAAAGAGAAATGCGGAGGGAAAGAGAGAACGAAAGTAAACAGTTGAAGAGCTTGGTTTGTTTCCAATCAGTATTTCTCATGGTCCACGGCGATGATTGTCATTTCAAAAGTAATGCGCATGCAAAAAGTTTTGAAATTAATGTTTTTTTTTTAAATAAATTTTGACAAGACGTATCGGTGTTCTCGTATACGAACTGCTAGTTATAATGAGGGCACTATAGATGGGAATTATATGGGAGAGGGAGAGAGAGGGGGAATATAGAGATAGAGATAAAGAGAGAGAGAGAGAGAGAGAGAGAGAGAGAGAGAGACGTGAAATCTGGGTGCAGCGGGGGCGACCGCAGAGACGTAGTTAAGTCCTGGCTCGTTCGGTATTCAAGCTGGGTGCCGGTCTGCCGCGCGCCCGGGGGTGCGAGAGAGACGGCGGCGAGGGGTGGGCGCGGGTGCGGGACGGAGACAGACAGAGACGCGCACACGCGCTGTCAAATTTGAAAATGTCGTTTATACCGAGGTGTCGCTGTCTCCCTCCCTCACGCGGCGCCCCGCGGCCCGCCCCGCGGGTGCGACAGGGACAGACGTATCGCGATGAGCCGTCTCGCCGCCCCCAATCACACAGGCGGGCCGCGCACTCGATGCGCCCCCGATTCGATCGAAAAGCGAATCGAATTGAATTTGGCGCGTTTGGAATCGAATCAGGGCCGGCGTACTTCCGGCGGCATTGCCAACCAACAAGTCGACGACGGGACAGGGGAAAAAAAAAAGAATAAAAATGGAATATTCTTTCCAGCGTAAAATAAAGACCAGACAATTTTTTTTTTAAATGCCTTGACCGGCAGAGGCTGGATCTGTGGCTGCTGACGTCAGCGGCCAACGCCCGGCCGGCGGCGGCTGCATCGCTGTGGAGACCACGGTGGCGAGGGTCACAGCCTTGAACGTAGCGGAGCCGTTCCGGGAGGGCGGTGGAGGAGGCGGAAGGGGGGGGGGGGCTCTGAAAGCCCCTTGGAGAGCAAACAAAATATAACTGTTCGTCTGATATGAGGCGGCGGGGGAGGGAGGGATGGAGGGAGGGAAGGAGGAGAGAGGAAGGAGGGAGGGCGGAGGGAGGGAGGAAGGGAGGTTCCGCAACAAACTCTCAGATTTGTCGTTGGGACGCGGAGCTCGGCCTGTGATGTATGGTATGGGCCCTGGTTCCTCCCCCCCCCCCCCCTCCCGACAGCGTGCGTAAAAGTCGGCAAAGAGATGGAGAGAGAGAGAGAGAGAGAGAGAGAGAGAGAGAGAGAGAGAGGCAGACAGACAGAGTACGAGGCAGAGGCCGAGAGAGACAGAGAGACAGACTGGCTGGCGTGCACACACACACACAGAGGGAGGAACCCTATCTCTTTGAGATGCACTGGCAAAAGAGTTGCCGCCGCCCTCTGTCTCTCTATCTCTATCTCTCTATCCGACCGGCGGCGGCAGCGCTCTGTCTCTATCCCCGCATCGTCTCTAACTCCCGCTCGGGCCCGCACGTGCGCGGCTCGGCGCTCGGCTCCCCGACCGCAGCCGCCGCTGCCGCCCGCCAGGTCTGCCCTAGGCAGACCCGCTGAGCGCGGCCTCGCTGCGGGTTGCCTACCCCGGCTTCCGCAGGCGCGCGAGGCTTGCGGTGGGCCGGGCTGGCTCCCCGTCCCCTCCCTCCCTCCCTCCCTCCCTCCCTCCCTCCCTCCCTCCCTCCCTCCCTCCCTCCCTCTCTCCCTCCCCCTCCCTACTCCCCAGGCCCCATTCGCCAAGTCGGCAACCGGCACACAGGCCAGAACACTCGGCGCCAGTCTGGCTATCCGGGGGCACCGCGCCGCCGGCGCCAGCAAGTCCTCCACGCCCCCCCCCCCCCCACGGCCACACCCGGATACGGTCTCGTATAGTAGTTGTGGGTTCGAATACCGCTGCCGGCACACAGGAAAATTATCCACGTTAAAAAAAAATAACATTTTTGATAAAAAGTTTAGTTTTTTTTTTCTAGCGCAGTGTGTTTGGAACGTTGAAAACAATCCTGCCACCACTTCAGGCGGCCCTGACGACGACCCTAGCGCCATCTCTTTCCATCAGCCGGGCGGGGGCGGGCGAGGGAGAGAGAGAGAGAGAGAGAGAGAGAGAGAGAGAGAGAGAGAGAGAGGGGGGGGGGGGGGGACAAGCCGTGCCCGTAAAGAGGGCGTTCATTACCGAGACTAATCCCGAAAAATCCCGGTTTGATGATTCCCCGGACTGGTTGAACCAATTCGGGCTAATCCCTTTGAAGTCTCTGACAGAGTCGCTTTCGCGCGCGCGCGCGCGCGGGGGAGAGAGGGAGTGAGATAGCGAGAGAGAGAGTGAGGGGCGGGTGGGGAGGGAGCGAGCGAGACAGGGGGATTAGGCCAGGAAGGCAAGGCTCTAGACAAACGGCGCGGACATGGGCCACCTGCACTAGCCGAGTCCTCCTCCGACATAATTCCGCTCGTGTTCAGTGTTCGGCGGCGGCCGGCGGCGGCCTGGCGCGAAGCGGGGCGGCGCCTTGTCCCACACCGCTACTGGCGCCACCCTGCGGTGCGGCTGCACACACGGACAAATGAGTTTCTGCTCGGTTATATTATTTGCCGAGGCAAGGACCCCCGCGGCGTGTGTGTGTGTGTGTCCCCACCTGTGGCCACATATGCAAAGACCCCGCTCCCCCACCACCCCCCGCAGCGCCGCCGTCCAGAATCTAATCATCTGTGGCCACACGGCGGCGCGGCGGGAGGCCCTTGACCATCGTATATCACTGAAGGGGACGCCGGCCGTAGAGAGGCTGGCGTTAGAGAGACGCTGCCCTCAGAGAGAGAGAGAGAGAGAGAGAGAGAGGACTGCCGCCGCAGTAGAGAGGCTGGTGCTGGAGAGGATAGCCTCCGAAGAGAGACTGCGGCCGTGGAGAGGCTGTGGTGCTTTAGAGAGGTGCCGTCGTAGAGAGACCACCGCTGTGGAGAGGCTCGCCGCCGTGGAGAGGCCACAGCTTCGGCATGACCTAATACGTGGACACCAGCGCGTTGGCGGCTAGGCCCGGCGCCAGACGAACATATCCGGGAGGCGCCGCGGCGCCTGGCATCGTTGCGGCCCGCTCCTCCTCCACCTCCCCTCCCTCCTCCCCTCCCTCCTCCTCTCCCTCTTCCCCTCCTCCGTTTATGCTGCTTCTCGGTTACGGCCCAGCGTTGGAAACACACTGGAGGTTCGAGGGAGAGAGGGAGAAAAAGAGAGAGAGAGAGAGAGGGAGAGAGAGACAGAGAGAGCGGGAGAGAGAGAGAGAGAGCGGGGGGAATCGGCAGAGGAGTTGCTGGGGCTGCCGTATACATGTGTCCGAGAGAGACAGAGAGAGAGAGAGAGCGTGGCGCCAGCCCGTCGTCACGGTGTTTCCCCACACCGGGGGAGGGGAGGGCGTCGGGAGGGAGGGGGGGGGGGGGGGGGGGGGGGTTACGAAGGGTTGCCGCTGGACCGCATCCAGCCAGCCCCGTGGCGCCGCCGGCTGCCCCCCCTCCCCCTCCGGCCGTATGCAGCAATACCACGTGATCAGGCTGGGCTGAGGCGGGCCCACGCTAGCCGCGGCCGCGGCGGGGGAGGCGCACACCTTTTGTCCGACAGAGAAAGAGAGAGAGACGGAGGGGGGGGGGGGGGGGGGTGTTCGAACCCGCGGCACGCGTGGGAGGACAGAGGAAAGTAGATTGGAGAGCGGAGCTCCCGCTCCGAGTCGCATCACGTAAGAGGCAAAGTCTGCAATTACTGCCGGCGGGGCCCCCGCACTGCCCGGGGGCGGCGGCTTAGCATGTCACCGCCGCGGACACCAATTAGTGCTAAATCTTTGTCACCGGGGCAGGCGGCCGGCCGCCCCCCGGGGGGGGGGAGGCCGTCGGGGCCGCCGTCGTCGTCTTCGCCGCCGGTCCGGCCCGGCCTCCCAGCGCCGCCGAACCAGTCGCCTCGAATCACCGTCGCCGTCGACTCCCCGGCGGGATGTTGACAGGGTTCAAATACCGCGCGAAGCGGTCCTGCTCTTTTTTTCCCCCGCGCCGTGCGAGACGGACGTCTCTCTCTCTCTCTCTCTCTCTCTCTCTCTCTCTCTCTCTCTCTCTCTCTCGCACGGCTGCATGCTCGTCCGCGCCGCCGCGGTCCGAAATGAGTTGTTGTTGTCTCTCTCGGACGCAAAGCGGGAGTGGCAGCACATGAAACAATGGCACGGCGTGGCGGCGGCGTGGCGGCGGCGTGGCGGCGGCGGCGGCGGCGCACTCCTCACTCCGGCCTCCAGTAATCCCATCACGTCCTCGGGGGCCCTCTTTTAGAGCTCGGCGCCGACGCCGCGCCAGCCGCCAGCCGCCAGCCCCGGCGGGGGCGGCGGCGGCCAGCCCGAGCACCCCGCCGTCGTCCCCTAACCGCCGGCAGCGCCGCCGCCCCGATCCGATAGGCGGTGATGCTCCGCGGGCAGGGCGCCGTTGTTGGCCGCCGCCCCCATTCCCGGCGTGTCCCGGCACAGGCAATGCCTGCTAAGCGCCGCCCGCCGGCCGCGGGGGCCGCGGGGGCCGACGTGACGGGTCCGGCCCGCCGTCCAAGAAGCACGTCACGGGCGTCACGGCGCTTACGGACGGTCCCCCGCTGACCGTGGCGCGCCGCCGCCGCCGCCGCTTCACGGTCGCCCCCGAAAATATTCGCCTCCCTCCGCCGCCGCCGCCGCCACCGCCCCCGCACGGGCGCGTGCCTGCCCGCCGACGCCGCGCTCCCCCGCCGCCCCCCGCGCCATATTTCATCCTAGCCCTCCCGCCAATCGACCTTGACGACGTCGGCCTGCCTCCTCCGGCTTCCGGGGGACTCCGGGGGGGAAGTCGTCGGCGGCGGCGTCGGCGTCGGCGGCGAGGGGTCCGCCGCGCCGGCCGCAACCAACACCTCCCCTTTAAAATTCCGCGGCCCGCCGCCGGCGTCGGCGTGTGGACCCGACGAGGACGGCGGCGTGGCAGCGCGTGCATTGTACATACCCCCCGCGGAGAGGGGCCGTTACCCGGCGTTACCCCCCGCACGGGTAACATGGCCCGTTACCCCGCAGTTACCTCCGGTCAACAACGAGGCAGACCCCTTAGAAACCTTTGTCTCCTGACGCGTGCAGTGAAAAAAAAAATATAACAATGATATGCAGGATTCTTACGTCCGTCCGTCTGCCTGTCTGCCTCTCTCGCACTCACATGCGAATCGTCCTGCAACTGTCGTTAAATCTGACTCGAGAGCTTTCGCGTTTCGAAACTCTAATGAAGACGGATTGAGAGAAAGGCGGAGTCGGAGGGAGAGGGGAGACACATTGTGGACGTGTGCGTGTGTGTGTGTGTGCGAGAGAGAGAGAGAGAGATGGAGGGGAGTTCTGCGGGTAAGGTGCTGACAGATGACAGGTCCTCACTTTCTCCTCCTTCGTCTCCTCCTCCTCTCTGGGAATCCGGTTTTCGTATTTCCCGCGCTCCGCGCCCCGCTTCACCGCCTTCTGTCACACGCGCATTAAAATCGCGGCCGAACGCGCCCATTCAAAAATCTGCGGCGCGCGCGCGCGCGGCTCGTGGCGGAGCACGTCAAAAGTCGTCGCCTCCGTCGGGCTTCCGGTGCGAGCGGGAGCGAGATGAAGGGTTGGAAGTGTTGGGTGAGTGAGTGAGAGAGGGGGAGCGGCGGCGGCGCGGCGGGGCCCGGCAGGGGGTGCGAGTGAGACAAGGGATGCTGCCGCTGCTTCTTCACGGCCATTATCCCGAACCCGCCCAGAGCGTTAGCGCATCAGTGTAATGGGTGTGACAGACCGGACGGGCGGACAGACAGGCTGACAGACAGACAGACAGACAGACTGGCTGACAGAAAGACGGACACACGGGCTCACGGATAGACAGACACACGGACTGACGGCAACGCTGCGAATTTTCGTGGTTTTGAAAGATTCAAAGTTGTGGAAAAAAAACTTGAGAATTTAAAAATCTCCCGCGGGCTTGAATATCAGGCTAACTTATGTGCTGTCACTTTTTTCCTTAAAAAAAAAAACGGAAATGGGATTTGAACCGGCGGCGGCAAGGGAGTCATGCTTCGGTCTGCAGTCTCATTGAGGGCGGGCATCGGACCGCGAAGTCATGTTCTGGGCGGTGCGTGCGGCGAGGGGGAGGGAGAGAGAGAGGGAGAGAGATGGGGGCGCGGGGCGTTGTGGTGGTGCGAGAGAGAGAGAGAGGGTTGGAGAGAGAGGGGGAGCCGCCCAAGCGGTTGCGGTCTAGTGAGGTGGACGGGAGAGAGAGAGAGAAAGAGAGCGATAGAGAGAGACAGAGAGGAGGGGAGGGTGGGGGTGGAAAGCGCGCGGTTCATATCCAACCCCTAAAGATCAAACACGGTACATTTCCCGGGGGTGTCGACCGTGTGGGTTGGAACACAGACGGCGGTCTCCGGGCGACGACAGGTGGTCGAGTGGTCATCGCGCGGCATCACCGTGTTGAAGTGCCGGGGTTCGAATCCTCACTACGGGAAATATGAGTATAAAAAGTTTCTGAAAAAAGAAATTAAAAAAGTCCGTGCAAAATTTTCAAGAAAAAAATTTGCAAAAATTTCGAAAAACTTTCAAAAAAAAAAATAAAGAAAATTTCGGACTTTGAAAAATATCAAAGAAGAAATCTCGAACCGCGGGAAGCAGCCGGCAATGCCTGTTTGTTGGGTGATCATGGCTGTGGCCGTGACCCCCATGAGGGCCTGGCTGCGGGGGCCCGGCGGCGCCCCCCCCCCCCCCGGCCACTCCGACACTCCGTCCTTCATGCATAATGAATGCCCCACCGGGCCTCCGGATTCCCTTCATTGCCACTTATTCCGCTGCCGGGGTGGGCCGATTTTGTTTTCGACGGTGGGGCCGGCGGTGGTATTCGAACCCGGGCCGAACACCGCGCGGCGAGTCGTCCCGATTAGAATTCGAGCGAGCGCCGCCGTCATTGGCGTGGTCGCGTGGCGCTGTGTGTGTGTACCCCCCGCAAAGGGGGGGGGATTCCCGCCTACGCCGGCGGCTGTTTGCGGGCCGCCCCGCGGAGGCCGCGGGTTCGAATACTCGCGAGGGGCAACGTTATTGGACAGTGTGGCCGTGTTTGTTCTCGAGTAATAACCGTTCTCCGAGCGGCCGCCGCCGCGGGAGCGGGGGCCTGCCAGGTCCTGTCAGTCGGAGCAGAGAAGCGTTTCGAGTATCGAGATCCACGCGATTACAACAAGCCAAATAAAATATCTGCAATTTTTTTTAAAATGAAGTTTTTATTTTTAAGAAATAGTTCGGGTCTACAAAACCAAAAAAGTGTGTGTTACGTGATTCTCAAACCAAAGTCATACACATGACGTTGTCCGGTCACTCCTGATGGCGGTGGGAGGGAGGGACAGGACACACCCCCGCTGATTAAACCAGAGAGAGAGAGAGAGAGAGAGAGAGAGAGAGAGAGGCGCACCCCTTCCCTCTCGCTCTCCGGTCTGTCTGGCCTGGCTCTGCTTGCTCAGCGACACAACACGACGACTCTGCAAGCGCTGCCGCCGCCGCCGCCGCCGCCGCCGCCGCTGCGGGGACTCTCGCCCGATTGCACTCACAGCCATTTCGTGTACCGCACCGCGGCCCCCAACACGGTGATATAAGCGTCTTCATGAAGAGCGGCTCCGCGGCGGGAAACGGGCATTCGTAGTATGAGAAAAAAAAAACCGGCGCGAAATTTAAAAATGCAGATTTCTGAAAAATGTATGTCATGATGACAATGATGGTGATGACAATGATGGTGATGACAATGATAATGGTGACAATGATGATGACAATGATGATGATGATGACAATGATGATGATGATGATGATGATGATGATGATGATGATGATGACAATGATGATGATGATGACAGTGACAATGATGATGATAGTCATGATGTTGATGAAGAGATTGTTGGCCGTGTGCGGCGCGGCGCTGTCTGCAAGGCCCTGGCTGTCCTTCACGGCGCATCAGCAGCCACGCCGCACCGCCACGGCCCGACACCCTCATCGAATTGTTTCAGAAGTCGCCCACTGGATGCGGGGGGGGGGGGGGGGGGAGCACTTAGTCTGATGAGGCGATGGGTTTGGGGGGGTGGGGGTGCACCTCTCTCTCTCTCTCTCTCTCTCTCTCTCCGCACAGGAGCCATTGTCTACCCGCGGCAGCCTCAACACAGGACGCTGCCACTACCCCTGCAGCAACCCCTGCCTCCACCCCCAACCCCCACACACACACACACACACAATAGTCGAAGCGCCGTCAGGAGGAAACTCGCGGCATCACCTCATCTCTTTACTCTCCCTTGGGTGTGTCTGTTCAGGTGTCTGTCTGTCTGTCTTCTGTCTGCACTATGCCCCGCATTCAAGAATGACCCCCCTCAAATAGCTCTCCTCAGAAAGAAGGAAGAAGAAGAAGAAGAAAAGAAGAAAAGATCTTGCCGCGCGGGATTCGAAGCCGGGTGACCGTGAAATCCCGGCCATGTATCAGAACAAGGTGCTGGCAGGCCGGTGCGGTTCCCTGGGGAGAGGAGGGGAGGGGAGAAGATCTCAGAGATCATGAGAGAGAGAGAGAGAGAGAGAGAGAGAGAGAGAGAGAGAGAGAGAGAGAGAGAGAGAGAGAGAGAGAGAGGGCGATGGTGAGTGAAACGCAGTCGGTGGCGGTAACGCCGCGGGCGGAACGGGGCGGGCAGGTCTCCCGGGGCTCATGAGCGTAGCAACAAGTGAGGGAGTGAGAGGGCGCGATGGCGAGCGAGTGCGTGTCAGACAGAGACACAACGCGATGTGCGACGCGCGACTGAGACTGCTCCAACAGCTTTAAATCGTCCTCTCAAACAAAGCGCTTCCGTTTTTTTTTAATTAGTGAAGCGTCACAGCGAAGGAACGGGCCGACAAACAAGGAAACCGGAACCGGAAGTCGGTACGGACAGGCAGACAGACGGACACACAGACAGAAGCAGGGTCCTGCGAGGCCCGAGATAGGGCCTCGAAGAAGGGGGTGGAAAAATAGGCAAGCAAAAAAAAAAGAAGGAAACGCTCGCGTCTTACTTTTTTCTCTCTTTTTTCCACCCCACTTTTCGCTGCCCTCTCCTTCCGGCCAGGGGTCCGCCGCCGCCGCCGGGCCGCCGCCGACTGTCTACTGTTTGCGCGGGAAAACACCGCCTTCTGTTTTCGTTGGGCCTCCGTGCAGCAGCAGCGATCTGTTTCCACACAAGGCGGCGGCGTTCGTGCCTGCGATCGGGACGGCCTACTCTTGCCTGGGAGCGCGCCGAAGTGTGTAGGCCGAGAAGAGCAAATAGCACAGCCTTCTCAAAAACCCATCGCCTCCACGACGTGATTTCACTTTTATTCTTCTTGTCACCCCCGCCAGTATGAAAAAAAAATCACTGACATTTGTTGTTGTTTCCCACCACTATACCCGTTTACTTATATTTCTTCAATTCTTTTTTTTTTGTCCTTTCTATGCTGCCCGCTACTACCCCGTCGCGTCCCCTCGTGCTGCTCTTACGGAGGATCAGTTCTTCGTCTGTCTGTCTGCCTTTTCTCTCTGTCTGTCCGTCTCACTCCCTCCTATATCTCCGCTCGCACAAGCAGTGCCCCGAAAACCGCTGAAGCGTGTAGCTATTCAGTGAGGGAGAGAGAGACAGAGAGAGAGAGAGAGAGAGAGAGAGAGAGAGGTAGGAGAGTGAGAGAGACGGGCTCGGCGGCGTTTTGCTAGGCTTTCAGCGTGTCCTATGAGATTACCTCATGTTCCACCACTCCGCACCCTCTCAGCCTCTCTATGGCAGTGCGACCGTGGCCCCCTCCCCCTCCCCCTCCCCCCCCCCCTCCCCCTCCCCCTCCCCCTCCCCTTCTCGCAACCCCCTCGGTGGAGTATTCCACTCATTCACCAACTGTTTTACTTTTCGCACTACCCTTTTCCAGCCCGCATTTTCACTCCCTTCTTCCTATATACTCCCCGTCTGCTTCTTCTTTTTTTTTCTCCACGATAATGTCACCGAGAGAGAAAGAGAGAGAGAGAGACAGAGACAGAGAGAGAGAGGGAGGGAGAAAGAGGGAGAAAAGTGCGATTCCTACGGGAAATCAGGCCTAAGCCGCTTGCCGTGGGCGTTGACACAGTCGTGCGGTGATGTTCCACCCCACACGTGTGTGTGTGTGTGTGTGTGTGCTGCCTCTGCCTTGCCGGGCGGGGTCAAGGCTTATTCATCGTCATCCCCCACAAGGGCCGGGGTCAGATACTCAGCAGAAGGCGCGCTAGACGGTCTACTTCACCGTCACACTCACACACACACGCGCTAATAGTTTAGCACGGCCTTCTAGGTGTCCGTTCTCTACTGAGCGCAGTCGCGCAAAATGTGGCGCGAAAAAAATCCCGTGGGATTAAATTTCACATCGCGCGCGCGCGCACGGGTAACTTGAATGCCTGTACGGTTGTTGCATTGACGGTACGCGATGTATAATGTGTCCATTCACGAAGTGGGAAGGGGGAGAGAGAGAGAGAGAGAGAGAGAGAGAGAGAGAGAGAGAGACCACCTTTTCACCGCCCGCTAGCATTCATTTCACTGTTCGGGCTCCGTGAATGGCGCGCGATATTCCCCGGGGCAATATGCGGCGGCGGTGACGGCGCCGCCGGCCACCGCCCCCTCGCATCCCGCATAACCCTCCTCCTCCTCACCGCCTTGTGAATGGCCGGGCGCCCGCCCCCGCGCGCACCGCCCTCCCTTAATGACGAGCTCTGCTGCCCGGGCTCTTCTCTGCCCGGTGACCGCGCGCCACACGCCGCGCCGGTCGCCGCCGCCTTTTATTCTCTTTTGTATATTTTGATTATTTTTTTTTAAGAATAATCAAACTGACCACCAGGAGAAGACGTGCGCCTCCTTCACAGACTGCGCCCACAAAAAAAATTCTTTTCTTCCTGAAGTTGTCGTAAATTTGTCCTACATTTTCGCGCGCAAATACACAGCACACGGATTTAAAAAAACATTTTTTTTTTGAAGAGCAGGCAATAGGAAGGGGGCAGTGGAACGGGCGGTGGTCGTTGCCGTGCCGCTGAGGTAGGGGCGGGCCGGGGAGGAGGAAAAGGGGGGGGGGGGGCGATAAACACGATCATTGACAGCGAAATGGTGAGGACACGTCCCAAAGGGGGGCGGTGGTGACGGCTGGATTTGGGGCGAGAACGGCGCGGTGCCCGCGGTCGGGGAGGGGGCAGGGGAGGGGGGAGGGGAGGGGGGGGGGGGGGGGGAGGACGGCAGCAGCGGCGGCGGCGGGTTGAAGTCGCAAACAGCACAGGAACTGGTAAGCTGACACTAACAAGGCCCTGGGGCTGCAAGCGCCCGGCCCGACCGCCCGCCCGCCCGCCTGTCTGTCGCCACGGCAGCGCGTGCGAAACCGGCAAAAGCGGACAGGATAGGGGAGGGGGAGGGAGAGAGGAAGGGGGAGGGAGAGGGAGGGTGTGTCACGGAAGCTCTCCCGCCCTCTCCCGCGGCTGCGGTCAGCCACCGCACGAAGAGCGCGATCACCGAAAAGGCGGCACCGACCGGTATTTGAACCCGTGTCACACCTCATGTGAGACATTTTGAAAAAAAAATCACAAACGACAACACCCAATTGATTCGTGACATTGAAAATCGATTTGGTGTCCAGTTTCGATGCAGAGTATCCAATGACACCCACAATTTATGAGCTCAAATCGATAAATCAATATGATTTTTTTTTCGACAGAACCGTGATTCGATTATTTTTTTTTTGTGGTCGCTGCGTTGGCTGTACCTGTTTGTACCGCGTGCGGATGGGATCGGAAGAGAACAGGGACGACACGCGAGGGTTTCTTCCGCGACAAATTCAATCCCGTTCAATTCAATGTAACGTACTGCGTGGCCACGAGTGGGGGCAGGCGACGGGGGAGCGGCGCGGCGGGGGACCGGCTGTATTGAAATCACGTGTACATGTCGCCAATCAGAGGGAGCCCCCGCGGCCCCCGCGGCCCCCGCGGCGGCGAGGCCCCGGCGTGCCTTCTTCTCTTGTTCTGGGAACGGCGGGCGTGTGTTGTGTGTGTGTGTGTGTGTGTGTGTGTGTTTGATACACGGCGGCGGCGGGGGACGCAGCGAAATCGAGAATCGAACAAACATTCGTCGTATACAGTATGACTATGGCTTCAGTTCTGAATCTTCGAAGAATTTCGTGATCTTGTGGGAGGAAGAAGTGAAAGAAGAAGGATAAGAAGAGGAGGAGGAAAAGGAGGAGGAGGAGGAGGAGGAGGAGGAGGAGGAGGAGGAGGAGGAGGAGGAGGAGGAGGAGGAGGAGGAGGAGGAGGAGGAGGAGGAGGAGGCGACTCGCTCTCATTTCACGGAGCCGTAGAGATTCCAGGGACGGGGTGCGCGGAAAATAAAAGAGCAAAGAGGCGGAACAAGGTCGTCCGTGGGTGCGAGAGAGACAGAGAGAGAGAGAGAGAGAGAGAGAGAGAGAGAGAGAGACGAAGTCGGGGCGCCAAGGAGGCGAGGTGCGGGACAGAGATAACATCATTAATTTCATCGCAATGAAAGCGCTTTCCCGGCGATCCGGGGCTCGCCGCCGAGCGCCTGAGCGGCCCCCCGGCTATAGCTCAGGTGGGGAGGTGGGGAGGCCTTCTCGAGCCTGCTCACCGAGAGAGAGAGAGAGAGAGAGAGAGAGAGAGAGACTGACATTTGACTGCGGCGGTGCGAGAGAGAGAGAGAGGCGACCGGTCCGGTACCCCTGCTGTCTCTCTCGCACTCACCGAGGTCCCCGCTGCACACGCGGCACCGCGCACCGCATAGCAGCTGTGCCTTTATATTACGTAATTGGAGAACGAGTTTTTTCCCTCTCTCTCGCACGATCTCCTCCCCTCTCCTTTCCTCGCGCCAATGTCCTTATATATATGAGCTGCCGCCGCTGCTGCCCGCGGCACGCGGCCGCGCGCGCGCCATCCAGTGCGGCCGAGTGCACTCCGTTGGTCACGGCACACAACAACGGCCGCCTCCGGCCCTCCACGGCCTCTCTCTCTCCTCTCTCTCTCTCTCGCTCCCTCTCCCTCCTCTCTCTCGCACCCGGACGAGACGCCGCCCTTGTTTTCGGAGATCTTGCTCTCCCCTCGCAACGGCGGCGACGACGACGGGTCCATCGGATGACGAGGACGGCGAATCCGAATCCGAATCCGAATCCGGGTAAAGCCTCCGGGGCTCAGCGACCGCTTTGTCCCCGGGCGGAGATAAAGCTCGGGAGGGGCAGCCGGACAGTGAAAAAGGCGGTGAAAACGGGCGCGCCAACGTTACGGGAAATAAAAGTAAAACCAAAGATAAAACGACGGAGCGAGAGAGAGAGAGAGAGAGAGAGAGAGAGAGAGAGAGAGAGAGAGAGAGAGAGAGAGAGAGAGAAGTGGAGTCGTCGGTCGTCGCGGGGACCCTCGGCACGCGGGAGAGTTCCTTAGTGAAAATAAAGCGATAACACGGCCGACCCTCACGGGGGCCGCGGCGGGGGCTGCCCTGCCTTGTTGGCGGCGCCTCCGCGCCACCGCCGCCGGGCCCTTTGGCGAGCTCGGAAGTTGTCAGATAAATCAGCGTCTGTCTCTCTCGCACAGCCCCCCCCCCCCCACACACACACGCACACACACGCGCGGCGCGGCCAAGTCTGTCCCCGTGGTGGCACCACTACCATGGCCACTCTCTTGCACCTATCAATTTTCAGTTTCTTATTTTATTTTTCTTCCTGCAGATTCTTTAAATGTATTTTTTTTTGTGTGGGGGGGGGGGGGGCTTGAGGTCTGGTCATGCCGTTGAGCGAGAGAGAGAGAGAGAGAGCACAGGGATCACCACTCACTCTCTGCCAGGTCGGCACCGGCGAAATTGAATTCAATTAATGCCACTCGAAAGGAGGATATTAGAGATAACGGGTCGAGGTGCGAGAGAGACAGAGAGAGAGAGATATAGAGAGGGGCGATTTTCTCCGCACAGCGAGCAACTTTTTTCTTTTTTCCGGCAGTGTACCTTGTTTGTAGGACTAATAAATTCAAGTCGTCCGGAAAAATAATGACACGGGATTCGAACCCAGGCATCTGGATGCAGAATCCGGCTCGGAAGGCTGGGTTACACCCCCTGTACAGCATACCTGACGGCAAGCCAACCGAACAGCCCCTTTGCTGGTCGCCGGCCCGCCTCCCCACCTGCTGCAGCGACCGACCGACCGCCCACGCTGGTGGTACAGCAGCGATTGACAAGGACAGACGACAGAGAGAAAAAACTTAACGTAGAAACAGAAATAAGGAAAGTATTGAAAAGAAAAAAATGACATTCATGGAAAACAGAACGATCCCTCGGTACAGTACATAGTACGATTCTTCCAGTGTGCCCCCTCTCCCGGAGTATCCCGTTTCATCCACGTTGGCAGCTCGTCGTAGGCGGCAGCACCGTAGCGTCGTGTGTCATATGTCCGTCTCTCTCTCACGCATACGACAGCCCCCCCCCCCGTATCTCTGTCTCTCTCTCACTCACTGTGTGTGTGTGTGGCTCCCTGGGTTGTCCATCGGGGCAGGGCGAGGTCTCGCGGCCAGTCGAGGTCACAGCATCGGAATCAGGATGACCCCCAAAGCCGGGCGTCTCGGAGATCGGAGATTGTCGCAGAGAGAGAGAGAGAGAGAGAGAGAGAGAGAGAGAGAGAGAGAGAGAGAGCAGGACAGAAGGTCCGCCCCTCGAGGGGCGCCCCGAAGGGTGCAGCAACGGCAACAGACAACGCCACAATGCCGCAAATGGACCTTTGAATCGGGAAAGGATTTTTCCGTGCTTTTGTGTGCGTGTGTGTGTGTGTGTGATCTCTCTCTCACTCTCTCCCCCACACTAGAAATCCCATCCATGTAACGAGAGAGACAGAGAGAGAGAGAGACATAGAGCGTCTTCGGAGATGAGAACTGTACAAGGGCAGGGCTGCATACCGTTTGGGAAAGAAACCCGTAAGTCGATATCGTTTTAGGAGGACGCGGGCGCGGGGAGTAGAATCTGTGAGTGTTGCGGGGCCCACCGCCGCCGCCTCCGCCGCCGCCGCTGCCGCCGCTGCCGCCGCTGCCGCCGCCGCCGCCGCCGCCGCCGCCGCCGCCGCCTCCCGCGCCGCGCTCTCGTCCTCGAGCTGAGAGCGAGGCGCGTTCCACACAAATTTGCACCCGCTTCGGAGAGGGAGAGCTGCCGCTGCTGGTGGGGGCTGGCAGAGGGAAAGAGAGAGAGAGAGAGAGAGAGAGCTCTCGCGAGAAACGGGGTGGGAAAGAGAAAGAGAGAGGGGGGGGGGGAGGGGGTGTTCGCCGACAAAGCTTGCGTAACTGAGACGGTCTATCAATGCATATCAGGGCCCGCCCCGCCCCGCCACGCCACGGCGTCTGCGGGGGCGGGCCGGGGACACTGGAAGCCACTTGGCCCAGCCGCCGCCTCCGCCGCCCCGCGCCGAAGCCCCTCTGGAGGCTCTCTCTCTCTCTCTCTCTCTCTCTCTCTCTCTCTCTCTCTCTCTCTCTCTCTGGAAGGCCCGGCCAGGCGTCTCTGGAAGCCCTCTCTGGAAGACGCGGGTGCCCTTGGCCCCCGCCCGCTGTGCGTTTCCTTCACAATTACAGACGGCTTAGTGAAACGAATGCCCGTCTGCCTCTCTCACGCCCTATTCGTCGCGCTCGCACCGTGGCCGTCAGTACCCCGCGCTCGAGCGCCGCCGTGCCGCAGGCGAGGCCGCACTCACGAGGGCGGGGAGTATCGCCGCTCCCGTTTAGTAGCACCGGGTCCTAGAGACTCCCCCGCCGCCCCGCCCCCTTCTGTCTCTCTCTAATCCTCAGAGCATCATCACGTTAAGCACCCGCCCAGGCGAGGACTCGGCAATGTGAGGCGCCCTCTCTCTCTCTCTCCCCTTCTCTCTCTCACTCTCTCTCTGCCTCTCTCTGTCTCCCTCTCCACAGTTTTCCGAGGCCCTGTATGACTCTACTCAGCAATGGTAGTGCCCTACGAGTGAATAAAACTGGGCCACATGTCTGAAATGAGGGCCGTCTTAAAACGTCCCTTCCTCTCTCTCTCTCCCTCCCTCCGCGCCCTGAAACAGCCACGGTTTGCATTTTCTTCGGTGGTTTGAAAACATTTTCAGAGCATCAGTCTAAAGAGAGGGAGGGGGGGGGGGCGGATCCAGGGCGGTGCTGAGTCAGGGGGAGAAAAGGAGTTAAACAAGGAAAGAGGGAGAGGAGGGTGAGAGGGAGAGAGAGAGGAGGGGGGCTGCGGGCCGTCCCTAACCGTGTCTACGGGGTCGTGGCCTGCCCTCTCTCTCTCTCGCTCCTTGTCGGCCAACATCTGCATATTTGCAAGTGAATGAGGTAGAGAGAGAGAGAGAGAGAGAGAGAGAGAGAGAGAGAGAGAGAGAGAGAGAGAGAGGGACGGCCTCCTATCTGTCTCTCTCTCGCACCGCGGCTGAGAGAGAGCATCGCGCTCCCCGGCTGCGTCCGAGACCGCACACTCTCCGTCTCGCTCTGTCCTCCGTGCGGCGCGATGGTGTGCGACGAGGACAGAGAGAGAGACAGACGGACACGCCGGGGAGGGAAATGCAATTGTTTCAGGACGACAGCGCCGGGAGTTTAGGGCTCTGATTAGCGTATCAACGTGCATCTCCTATTCAATTACCAACAGTGAGCCGACACCGCGAGGGGGGCGGACGGACAGACTGACATGCAGACAGACAGACTGACACGCAGACAGCACTGTGGGAAACTTCTTTGGAAATTTCCGAACAGTTTCGGGAGGGAAAATTTCCAGATCATTGTTTGGAAATTTCCAAAAGAAAGGTTTGCATTTTTCTACAAAAAAAAATGGCATAGATATTTTCCCAACGATTGTTCATGGAATGTTCCCAAAAAAAGGTTTCTCACAGTGAGACTGACACTACTACAGACCAGCATGCCGACAGACAGACAGACAGACACACAGACAGACGGGCGGGCCTCCCGAGCCCTGCGTCCCTTTGGGTGTCAGGTGACTTTAATGCCAGGTGAACAGAGCCGCGGTGAGGGCGGCCGGAGACCCCCTGCAGAGGGTCGTCAGCGCGGATCCGGTGTTTTTTTTCTTATACCCTCCGGTCAAGTGGTTGTATATTGTTCATCTGTCTGGGGGAAGGAGGTGGAGGTGGGGGGGGGGGGGCAGTCGCCCTCCACCAATCACATCGTGAACGCTTGGCCGAGTCCGCTCCTCTTTCTCTCTCTCTCTCTCTCTCTCTCTCTCTCTCTCGCTCTCTCTCCGGCCCCTCCTACTCCTCTTTCGAGACGGCAAATCGACGTAACGTCATTTCCCAATCTGTTTATCGAGAGCGAGTTAAGTTATTGATATCGTCTGCGCGGACAAATGAATTACTTTCCTCCCCCCCCCCCCCCCCACTCCTATCCCAACAGCCTCTCTCCGTCGCGGCACGCTCCGGGTTGATTTCCATTTTTATTGCACTGATTCCTGTATACTTTATGGCTCCGTTACGTAACGTTTCGTGTACGGGACCCGTTGGGGGGGGGGGGGGGACCTCACAGCTCATTCGGTATAACTTTGCTAAGCAGCTCGTCCGACGTAACTTTGCCGAACGGACGACTGCTCGCTCCACTCCGCGCTGGGGACCGAATTGGTCCGGACGGAGGGAGAGGAGGTGGGAGGAGGGAGGGGAGGAGGGAGGGGAGGATCGGACAGGGAAGACTGCTGACAGCACATAATTCAGTGCTACCAACCCCCCCGCCGCCGGCAGGCGACGCCGCGGCCACCAGCCCCCAACCAGACCCAGGCGCACCAACCTCGCCAACAAATGTCCTGACATAATTTTCCGAAAAGTTTTCGGATCGATCTTATGGGGGAAAGGGAGAGAGTCACAGAGAGCGAGAGCGAGGGAGAGAGAGAGAGAGAGAGAGAGAGAGAGAGAGAGAGAGAGAGAGAGAGACTGCAAAGTATGTTGCAGCCACTCCACGACATATATCAGACAATTGAACCGGTAAGGTTAAAAAACAAATCGCTATAACGTAGTTAACTATCATTATTTTAAACCTTGAAAGTGCCAATTTACAAAAACTGTAATTTCAATAAAATGTTGATTTTTTTTGCATTTTACGAGGTGCTTATGCACAGTCCTTGGTGGCGTGGGCGCGCTGACCAAAGCCACTGCGATGTGATGATGTCCTCTCTAGCGGGGCCTCTGGGCTCCCCCTCCTCGGCAACGGCCGGGGGAGACTTGTCGCCTGCCGCGAAATGACGGCTATGAATATCATCTCTCTCTCTCTCTCTCTCTCCCTCTCTCTCTCTCTCTCTCTCTCTCTCTCTCTTTCTCTCTCTGGTCGTTTTCACCCTGGTCTAACAAACCGAGATCGCAGGCTCGGAAAACGACACTGTCACAAAAGTCTTTCGAAAAATTCCAAAACGAAATGGTAGGAAAAATTTGCAGCACGCAAACTGTTTGGAAATTTCCAACAAATTTTTTTTTCGAACAGTGGACACCCTCTTTTGAACGGATCTGACAGAGACAGACAGACAGCTGCCGGCGGGGTCCGTGCCGGCCGCTGCCGCCAGTGCGCCTTACGACTCCGGGATAGGCCGTCCCGCCCGACACGACTCCACGGCGGGGCGGCCCGCCCTCCAGGCGCTCCGACTCCAGGCGCACTCCAGGGGGAGGGCAGCGCTGGAGCGGTGCTGGAGCGGTGCTGGAGCGGCGCCGAGCGCGACGCGTGCTCTTATGGTGCCCTACGACTTCTCCACCAATTTGTGTCGCCAAAATACCTCCCTCCTCTCTCTTTCTCTCTCTCTCGTCTGTCTCTCCCCGTTCCTCCCTCCCTCTCTCTCTCTCTCTCTCTCTCTCTCTCTCTCTCTCTGTCGCCCTCCCTGCCCCGCGCGGCACTGCGTGCTTTGCACATTCCTCGCTCAATAAAGACACCCCCTCCCCCCCCCCTCCTCTTCTCCACGCGATGCTACTGCTGCCCCTGC
This sequence comes from Megalurothrips usitatus, assembly GCA_026979955.1. Taxonomy (NCBI): domain Eukaryota; kingdom Metazoa; phylum Arthropoda; class Insecta; order Thysanoptera; family Thripidae; genus Megalurothrips; species Megalurothrips usitatus. The sequence goes on from CM049607.1 coordinate 4,316,171, forward strand.
GTCGTCCGCTCTGCTTTCGCGCGGTACGGACAGGCACTGAATTAAAACCGACACGAGCGAGAGGGAGAGAGACAGACACAGAGAGAGGGAGAGAGAGAGGGAGAGAGAGGCAGACAGAGAGAGAGATCCATAAAAAACGTAACGCCTGTCACTGCGGGACGTTGCGTGTCATGTGACGGATGAAATGCGCGACTGCCCCGACGCCTCGTTTGTAAAATATAATATAAAATATAATATAAAATATAATATAAAATATAATATATAAAACATAATATAGAATATAACGAGAGCGGAAACCGCTGCTCCCATAGGAGGAGGAGCAGGACGAAGAGGATGCCGGGAAAGAAGCCCTTCCGGAAAATACTGCAGGGGCGGCGGGGGCGCGGGCCGCTGAGAGACGTCAGGGGGCGTTGTCACGTGTGTGTGTGTGTCGTCTGTGTGTGCGTGTGTGTGTGTGTGTGTGCGTGTGAGAGCGCTTGCCCTTTACCGCGCGCGCCCTCCAGGAAGGAAGACCCGACATACTGTACCGTTGGGCCTGCCTCACGCTCTCTCTCTCTCTCTCTCTCTCTCTCTCTCTCTCTCTCTTTCTCTCTATTTCTATCTCGCTCTCTTCCGGATAGCACCCGCAGTGAGTGCGACAGGGACAGAGAGGCTGCGGACACACACACACACACAGAGTGAGTGTTCGGGGTCGGCCAGGAAGCGGCCTCGGCGGCGGCGGCGGCCGAGGTCGCGTCCTCGGGGAGAGGCGCATAGGTCTCCAGTGGAAGGACCTCCTCGTGGGGGACCCACACACAGTGAGGACGCAGCGAGGACCCACACAGTGAGGACGCCGCCCCGCAGGACCCCAGCGCGCCCCGGCTGCGGAGGGCGCGGCAGTCACACAATTTTATGACTTCCTTTTGGGAGCCATCGACGCAGCGGGGTCGCCCCTCGGCTATCTGTGCTCGTCTATCGCTCCTCAATTCAGTTGTTGTCTCCCTCCCTCCACACCCCACCCCCGCTCTCTCTCTCTCTCTCTCTCTCTCTCTCTCTCCACTGACTGTCTGCCTAGGCGTCTCTCTCGACAGACACACTGACAGGCAGACAGACAGACGAACAGACAAACAAGGCAGGTGCGCACGAAAGGGCCGCTCCTGTCGTGACCATCTTCGGCCCACACAATAATTGAACGTGAATCTTTTCGGAAAAGACACGGCGGCCGCCTTGGACGCGGCGTCGTGACGGCGGAGCGAGCGAGACGGAGAGAGGGGGAGGAGTGAGAGAGTGAGTGAGACAGAGAGTGAAAGAGTGAGGGGGGGGGGGGGAGAGCGAGAGGGACAGAGAACAAGAGAGACGGGGAGAGAGAAAGAGAGAGAGAGAGGGACGGGAGTATAATGAGCAAAACTTTGACGCCCTGCGACGAGTCATCAGTACAGAGTCATCAGTACAAAGTCATCAGTACAAAGTCATCAGCCTCGCCATCGTCCCCGTGGGTCCGTCCGTCAGTTAGTCAGTCAGTCAGTTTGTCGCGACGTATCGGCCGGCTAACTTTTCACTCTGTCTCTCTCTCGCTCTTCGCTCCTCTGCGAGGAGGGAGGGACGCGACGTTGTTGAAGCGGAGAGTGGAGAGTGGAGTGGAGGGTGAAGCCGTGAAGCGGCTGAGAAATGGCCACGAGGCGATCAAGGTACGCACAGCGGTGGCCGAGAGCGGCGCGAGACGGATGGACAATTTCTCATCTCGGGGTTCGACTCCCGGTCATTCTTCTTTTTTTAACTTTCTTTATTTTTTATTATTTTTTTTTTGCCGCTTCGCACCGGAGCGGCGTCGGGAACGTACTACGTGATAATCACCAACTTTAGAATGAAGGGACCACTTAGTAGTGATTACGCCGTCAGTGTTGTGTGTGTGTGTGTGTGTGTGTGTGTGTGTGTGTGTGTGTGTCCCTCGCCCTGCTGCCGCGCGGCTCCGTTTCCTTCTCCAAGCAGTGATGAAATTTTGTATGCATCATTTAGCGGAATCTCTTCTTCCCAGCGTGATAGCAACTGATGGGGGAGAGAGAGAGAGAGTGAGAGAGAGGAGGTGTGATGGGGTGATGATATGCCATTGGTGAGAGTGAGAGGGAGAAAGAGAGAGAGGGGAGGGGGCAGGGTGATCTAAAAGGAGAGAGGGAGAGAGGGCCACTGTTGGCTGCGTGGGCGCGTACGCGCGGGCGGGAAGCAGCAGGCAGACGTGCCTTTGTTGCAGGGCTTCGGGGCGAGTGCTTTTTGTTTTCTGCCCGTTTTCCGGAGAGAGAGAGAGAGAGAGAGAGAGAGAGAGAGAGAGACGGAACGGGGGCTCGTCTTGCTGCGTGTCTTTGGCGGGAGAAGGCGGCCGCGTGCCTAGTTCTCTCTCTCTCTCTCTCTCTCTCTCTCTCTCTCATTGTGATCGTCGCCGCCAAGGTCTATGCACCGACAGAGTATGGGTTCCTCCCTCCCTCCCTCCCTCCCTCCCTCCCTCCCTCCCTCCCTCTCTCTGTGGAGAGTGGAGCCCCGGCGGGGCAGGGCGGACGAGGCCGGGTCCAACCCCGCCGCCGCCGCAGCCACCCTGCTGTGCGTTACGTACTTCAACCTTGGATTCAGTGGTTTCTCGCCTCCCCTCTCTCTCTCTCTCTCCCTCCCCCCCCCCCTCTCTCTCTCTGTCTCTCTCCCTCCCGGTCCGCCGTCTGTGTCTACCGCCGGCACCCGTTTATTGCATGCAAATGATGTTTGACAAGCCAGACACGAGCCTGCCAGGAAATTAAATATCGCAACTCATGGAGTGCCGCGGCCCGCCTGGGCCCATGCCGCCTGCCGGTTGCCGGTGCCGGGCCGGGTGCTCTGGGGTGGTCCGCCCGGCCCGAGGCCTCACGCTCCGCCCCGAGGAGGCCGTGTGTTTGAACAGAGGGCCCGCGGGAGCCGGGGGCCGCCGGTGCAATATGGCCGGGGATTCACATATGCAGGCCGTCGGCTGGTTCTCTTCCTCCGGTCCCACATCGCAAACTGTCTGTTTCAGCGTGGCCGCGCGGCAGGGCGGCCTGGGCGGCGGCCTCGGCGGCGGCATGGCCGACTTCCGCGGCCAGGGCTACGAGGAGCTGGAGCTGCCGCAGAAGGGCGGCGGCGGCGGCGGCGGCGCCTGGGCCGAGACGTCGCTGCAGGAGAAGAGCTTCGGCGGCGGCGGCGGCGGGTCGGCGGCGGCCACCCCGGACTCGCTCCCGGAGCGCGAGCGCCCCAAGATGCGGCACATCGACATGTACGTCCGCGCCGAGTTCCCCTGCCTCAGCAAGCGCTACACCGTCGCCGTCCTCACCTGCATCGGTCAGTACACTCTCACCAAGCTTTATTTTTTTGTACGTACGCGAATACACAGCACGGATTTTCCTTTTCAAAATTACAAAAAAAAAGTTGGAAACTTCCACAATATATTGATAAGACAAAAAACCTTCACACTACTTACACATTATTTTTTAAAATAATTGAAGCAAAAAAGGAAAAAAAAATTAAAATGTCAATTTTTTTTCTTCCACAGGCTTTATGATCTCCTTCGGGATGCGGTGTAACATGGCGATGGCCAAGCTGCAGTTCGCCAAAGTGAGTCTCTATCTCTTGTGTTCCTCTCTCTCTCTTTTGCTGCTGTTTCAATTTCTCATCCCCTCCTCTCTCTCTCTCTCCCCCCCTCTGCCTGCCTAAACATCCCCTCCTTATCAGCATATCATATCGCAGCTCGGAATTAATAACCTTGTTGCTTGTTCACGTGTAACAAGAGCGTCGGTCTGCCGCTCCTCCTCCTCCTCCTGCTTCTTCTTCTTCTTCTGGCTCTCTTTGTGTTGTTGTTGTTGTTGCTGCTGTCGGCGGCTCGTGCCGGGCAGCTTCCGTCGGCGGCCGTCGAAAGCGGCGGCGCCAGCGTCGTCTTCATGTCGCCCCCCGCGCCGCCGCACCGGCTGCTTCATAATAAGCCTTTCCGCCAACCCCCTCCCCTCCCCTCCCCTCCCCTCCCCTCCCCTCCCCTCCCCTCCCCTCCCACCCTCCGCCACGCAGCCTCTCCATCACCACCAACCACCGGCCGCCACCGCCCCGCCTCAGCGCCTTGGGCACGCGCCACCACTAATTGCCTGTATATTCACCCTCTCTCTCTCTCTCTCTCTCTCTCTCTCTCTCTCTCACTCCCACGCCGCCGCCGCCGCGTCCTCAGCTGTGCACTCTATTAGTATATTAACCGGACTGTGTGCTGTAAAGGCGAGAGTGAGAGAGAGAGAGAGAGTGACGGAGAGAGAGAGAGAGAGCAGATATATTAGAATCGATGCAGCGCGCACCAGGTAGCCCAACCTCCCCCACCCCCCTCAACCTGTAACAGATAACATCACCAGGGTGTATTCTATATTCCTGCATCGCACTCCCCCCCCCCCCCCCCCCCCCCTCTTCCCCCTCCCCTCTCCCTTTTCCGCTCTAATGGTCACAGCAATAGCGCAAGGTGTGCGTGGTGGTGGTGGTGGTGGTGGTGGGGGCGAGCGTTACATAAAACAATTCTCGGACCATCGCCACACCAAACCGTTTCTACCCCCTTTTTTTTAAAAAAAAAAAGAGATAAGAAAATAAAAATGATGTAAAAAAAAATCATTACTACTGTATACCGTGATGGTTTGCGCACACGCACAGCAGTAAGAGCGCAGTCGTTTTGTTCCGGATCCGTTAAGCAAAGTTAAGCAACGATAAGCAACGTTTATGCCACGTTTAAGCAACGTTAAGCAACGTTAAGCAACGTTAAGCAACGTTAAGCAACGACTTATACACTCGACCCTCCACCCTACTACTAAGTCGATCTTGAGTTATCACCCGTTACTGATATATTCAGATTTTTGACGTTTTAACCTTCTTGGGGGGGCTTTTGTTAAATATTTCACATTTTCAATTTATTTCATTTATTACTTGAAATCGTTGCCGCTGGCCGGTCCCATAGAGGTGGTGGGAGCGGTCCGGCCCCTTGCCGGTCTGGCGGACCCGTCGCGCGGCCGTGTGGTGCGGCCCGGCCCGCCCCCGGGCCCCGCGGGCGCCGGGCTCGCTGTCGGTGTGGCCGTGGCGTGCCGTGGCGTGCGCGTGCGCGTGCCGTGGCGTGTGCGTGACCGTCTGCTGCGTGTCGGCACCGGCGCCGTAACTTGTTGATCCGCGCGCTCGCGTGGGAACGGAACCCGCACACAGCAAATGTAACAACTTTTCTAACCGAAAACAATTTTCAAAATCACACTATTTTGGTTGAGACTCTCAAACCTTGCGATTTAAAAATAAATTGTTGTTTTGATTTTGATTTTTTTCAAAGAAATTAATTTTTCTTCGATCGTTCTTGCATCACCGCTACAAAATTACGCCTTCTCGAAATTTTCGCCAAGGAAAAAAAAACGGCGCAGCGCCCTCTATGAATGTCGGGCCGCGTTAATTAAGGAGCCGCCGGGAAGCCGCATGACCGCGCGGCCGGACGGACGGACCCCTCGGGCCGCCGCCGCGGCGCGGCAAAAACCCCTGGCCGTGTGGCGGGGCGGTCTCATAGCCAACAGCGGCGGCGGAGGCGGCGGCCGGCCGTCCCTCGGGTCCTGCGGCTGGCCGCGCGCACCGCAAGGCCGGGGGTGCCGTCGCGCGGGTTCGAATACCGGAGGGTTTAGCAGAGGGTCGGCGCGGGTTCGAGCCCCGCCCGGTGCGGTTCGCGGGTTCGAATACCAGAGTTTCACCCCGCTTTGCCGCGGGTTCGAACACTTTCGGCGGCGCGAGCTGACAGGCGCAGGAGCAGGCCGGGACCACAAGTGGCGCCGCTGCCGCCGCCGCCGGAGTCTTCCCCGAACAAATTAATAGACTCTGAATAGCGTGACAGAGAGAGAGGGGGAGACGGCGGCGGGCGGCCGCGGGGCGAGAGCGAGCGAGAGGGGAGAGGGCGAGGGTGCGAACCGCAGACACAATGCCGTGTGACTGCCTGACTGCGCCGGCAGCTCCGAGGCGAGGCGATGCCCTGCCAGCCGACGCGGGCTCCAATACCGAGACGGCGTCGTTTCCGCGGGTTCGAATACCGACTGATGGCTCGCGATATGGAATACGACCGGGATATAAAACGCTTGTGAAATAAAAAAAAAAGAACGTTTGGGGGATGTAATAAAAGATTTTTGCCGTCGCTGTCTGTCCGTCTGTCTGTGTGTCTGCCTGTGTGTCTGCTGGCCCTGCTGATAGTCAGTTCAATCTCTGGGCGCGCGCGCGCACACACGCACACCACTCCCGACACGTGTTTCGCGCGTTTCGCTTCCAAGTCAGTGGCGCATGAGGCAGCGCCACGCGTCAGGGGAGTGCGACAGAGAGAGAGAGAGAGAGAGAGAGAGAGAGAGAGCTGCGTATGGCTTTATATCTCGTGCTTTTTGTTTCGGTTCCGGTCCGCATGCTTCCTCGACCGAGAGAGAGAGAGAGAGAGAGAGAGAGAGAGAGAGAGAGAGAGAGAGAGAGAGAGAGAGAGAGAGAGAGAGAGAGAGAGAGAGAGAGATGGATGATGGATGGATAGATGGATGTGAGCGAGATGCACGTCCGCGGGGGGCGATATGGTGCACTGGCTGCCACGCGGGGTAGTGATTTGCTGTGTGCAGCCGACACACTTTCTCAGCCCCCCCCCCCCCCCCGCGGAGGCAGCGGCTGCAGGGGCGGATCAGGGAGGCTGAGAAGAGGGGGGGGGGGGTTGCGGGCTGGTGAGGTGACGTCAGACTTAGCGAATGACATCGCTTATCGCCAAATGACCCGCGACACGGACCGGACTGCCCCCTCCCCTCTCTCCCCACCCCCCTCTGATCCCATCCATTGTCATTTCCTCCCCCCCCCCTCTCCCCAGCACAAAGGTTTACCCGGCCGCTCTCTCTCTCTTCTCTCTCTCTCTCTTTGAGGTCCTCTCGCAGCGCCTTCGTTTTTCATGTGAAAATGCGCGCTGACCGCCGCCTTCCCTTCTTTCACTCAGTCAACGTCTTTTTCGCCACACACACATCTCTCTCTCGCTCTCTCTCTCTCTCTCTCTCTCTCTCTCTCTCTCACTCACTCACTTACCCTCACGACGACACAGTGGCGTCGGGCGCTGACGCTAAGGTCAGCAAAAAAGAAAAAAGCTACCGTCCGCAAATAAAAAGAGAAAAAAAAAAAGAAAAGCGGAACCAAAGAGTAAAATAAAATGAGAATAAATTGTCGGTGGTATTTGAACCCGCAATAACCGCGCAAACGGCGTGAAGAAGAACTACTGTGGGCGCGTCGCCGCCGCCGCTCGGTCGAGATTGGCGCGGAGGGAAGTCGTGCGGCGCGGGTAGGTTCTCCGCCGCTAATTTCTTAATCTCCGCTGACTTCTCCGCGGCTGCCTGGCTGCCTCCGCCCCGGCAGGCGAGGCCATCAGTGCCCATCACGGGTCGAATCCATCATCCGTCGGTGGCTGCCTCCCCTCCCCCTCCTCCTCCTCCTCCCTCCCTCCCTCCCTCCCTCCCTCCCTCCCTCCCCTCCCGCATCCTCCTCTCTCACTCTCTGTGATTGTGACAGCGAAGCGCTTCTGCCCCGCCGTTCGCGGCTTCTCGCCCACTCCTGCGGCGGCGGCCGTGCGTGCTGCGAGCTGCTCGCGTGCCCGGCGCGTGAGTGCGTGTGTGTGTGCGTGTGTGCGTGCGTGTGCCATAAATCATAGCTCGCGCTGTCGCTGTACCTTCGGCGCCAGGGGTGCCAACGGACGGCGCGCTGAGCACCGTGACTTCCTGCCGGCTTCCGTCGCGCGCGTCCGCCGGTTAGGTTGGCAGCACGCCGCGCGCATTAGGCGAAAGGCATGAGGCGGGGGTGGGGGACAAAACATTAAACGCTGCCCCCAAACAACTACACCCTCTCCCTCCCTCCCTCCCTCCCTCCCTCCCTCCCTCCCTCCCTCCCGGGGCGTATTGTTACAAAACAACGCTCCGGGCCCGCGCGGGAGGGCGGCCCGGAGACACCCTCTCCTCCCCTCCCCTCCTCTCCTCCCCTCCCCTCCTCCCGCCCAGATCGGTAATGGAAGCAGACATAAATGAAATGGAATAAAACGCGGCCAAAAAGGTTTTGTCGATAATCCAGTTTCGGGTAAACTGAGCGGCGCGAGTGCGCCGTCGGGGACAGCGGCCCCGGTTATCTCTACGCGCGCAGAGTTTAGCGAGTTGCTGTACTATCTCCATCTCTCTCTCTCTGTGTTCCAGAACGGAACACACCACGGGCATGCGGACCACAGTCTGGCCACCCTCAACAACGTGTCCACCACGGCGCACCTGCCGACCAGCTCCAACAGGACCATGGTAAGTGTCTACCATCATGAAATGATTAAAAAGGCAAAAAAGGATCCGAAAAAAAAATCAGCTGGTATTTGAACCCGGTATCTTTCCCTTCGCCAGGACATGCCGCACGCGAAGTGGTCGGTGGCCGTGGAGAGCATGGTGGACTCGTCCTTCTTCTGGGGCTACTTCGTGACGCAGGTGCCCGGCGGCTTCCTCGCCTCCAGGTACCCGGCCACCAGGTGAGCGCGCCGGCGCCGTCGGCGTCGTCGGCCAGGTGACGTGTCGCGGGGCGCCCCGAGCACGGCGTCAACGACCACTCCCTTCTCTGCCTCCTTCTTCCGACAGGATATTCGGTCTGGCCATCGTCACGTCGTCCGTGCTCAACCTCCTGGTGCCGATCGCCGCCACCCACGCCTTCACCGTCATCCTGGTCCGCATCTGCCAGGGCCTCGTGGAGGTAAGACGGAGACGGAGATACACTACGGAGCGAGAGAGCGAGAAGAGGCACAGAGACAACCCTCATAGGACCATCTCAAAAAAAAATTTCGGATCCTTGATTTTATGACTTATTTTAGATCTCGAAAAAAAATGCGATTCACGCTTTTTTTCTAACAGCCGTAGTGACCTATAACCTAAGGCAATGAACTGCCCTGAGAGTGTATTCTCTCTCTCTCTTCTCTCTCTCTCTCTCTCTCTCTCTCTTGATGCAGCGCAGCGGAGGAGCAAGGCAACGTCCCTACCCCAGGGCTGCTATCGTATATGGCTTTGAAAACGGAGGGGCTGCTGCTGTACGAATAGATGATTCCGCCGTCCATCCCGGCTGTCCATCGCCTGTCTGTCTGTCTGTCTGTCCACCCCGGACAGCGGCGCTAAGTCCCCGCCTCGGGCCGCGGGCCGCGGGGCCGCGCCGAGCCCCACTCCAACCCGCCCCCCGTTTAAGAGCAGCGCGCAAATCCCTGCCCGCCTCTCGATCGGTAGATTGCACCGGGATGCCAGCCGGGCAGGCAGGCCTGCTGTTTACGGCCCGGGACGGACTACGCGGATTTGTGCGTTGGCGTGTAGGCCGCTAATACACATGAGATCCACTTCACTGCCTCCCCCCTCCACATCCACTTCACTCCCGCGGGGGGAGCGTGGCCGTGCATCCGTATCGGGGACTTTCCGCCGCACTTCGCGTGGAAGCAAGAGATCTCCATGATGATGATGATACGACCGTTTTGCAAACTCTCCCCGCCGAACCCGCGCGATCCCTCAAACAGCGCCCCCCCCCCCCAAAAAAAAATAGGAAGGACGGGTATTTGAACCCGCGTCCCCCCGATGTTGCAGGGCTTCACGTACCCGGCGTGCCACGGCATCTGGCGGCACTGGGCTCCGCCGCTGGAGCGGTCGCGGCTGGCCACGCTCGCCTTCTGCGGCTCGTACGCGGGCATCGTGGTGGGCATGCCCCTCTGCGGCTGGCTCACCAGCGCCATCTCGTGGCGGGCCTCCTTCTACGCCTACGGTATAAAATGGGTTCATTCTTTTTTCTAATTTCAAAAAAAAAATATCAAATTTTTTTAATTTTTTAATTTTTTTTTTTCAATTTTGAATTGTTTTTGCAATTTCGGATTTTTTTCAATTTTAGTTTTTTTTTCAATTTTGGATTTTATAATTTTAGTGTTTTCACAATTTTGGAATTTTCTAATTTTTTTCTCGACATTCAAACGCGTGCCCAGGCATCCTGGGCGTGATCTGGTTCTGCGTGTGGATGTGGATGGCGTTCGAGAAGCCGTCCAAGCACCCCTTCATCTCGCTCACGGAGCTCAAGTACATCGAGGAGTCGCTGGGCAACACGACGCACGTCACCATGCCCACCATCGCCACCACCCCGTGGAGCGCCTTCTTCACGTCCATGCCCGTCTACGCCATCATCGTGGCCAACTTCTGCCGCTCGTGGAACTTCTACATGCTGGTGCTGTTCCAGGCCGCCTTCCTGCACGAGCGCTTCAACCTGGAGATCGCGGAGGTGAGTGCCGGAGGCGGCGGCGGCGGCGGCGGCGGCGGCGGCGGCGGAGGCGGAGTTCATCGGGGACGTGCCTCTGTGTTGCAGACCGGGCTGCTCGGCTCGCTGCCCCACCTGCTCATGACCATCATCGTGCCGTCCGGCGGCCAGCTGGCCGACTACCTCCGGCGGCGCAAGATCATGACAACCACCATGGTGCGGAAGACGTTCAACTGCGGCGGCTTCGGCCTCGAGGCCTTCTTCTTCCTGGTGGTGGCGTACTGCAGCACGGCGGCCGGCGCCACTTGGGCGCTCACCTTCGGCGTGGCCTTCAGCGGCTTCGCCATCTCAGGTCGGTTTCGTCGTCGGCGAGGGGGGGGGGGCGGCTCCGGGGCGGGCGGCAGCGCGCCGACGAGGCCCCGGGTGGGGCGCCGCCCGCCGCCGTCCTGAGAGCTTTGCGGATAGATCCGGCCGTGTGTGTGTGTGTGTGAGTGCGAAAGGGGAGACGCCCTGTGGTCTGACAGAGACGGCGGCGGGGGCTGAGGGACGGAGACGGAGAGGCAGACAGAGAGAGAGAGAGCAGGAGCCTTTGAGGATTTGACGAGCGTTCGAATCGCCAAACAAGCGGTGCGGCAAGCCGAGTCCCCTGCGCTCCGCGGCCTCCGCCCCCCCCCCCCCCCCCCTCTCCCCTCCCCGCGGGGCGGGCGGGGCTATCGGCGGCGGGGGTGGCTGGCTGGCTGCCGTTGGAGCTCGGCGTCGCTCAGTCGGCCCTCGGCAGCCGCTGGGGTCGGACGCGGCCGGGACCGCGGGGCCGCGGGGACGCGGCGGAAGGGGTGGCGGCCGCGGCCCGGGGCGGCGGCGCCGGGCCGCGGCGCGCCCGCCTCGGTGGGCGCGGGCGATTCAAACCGCGACGCGAAACCGGCCGCCGCCACCCTGCCCGCGGCCTCTTCCAGCTCGCCAACCTTTAAAACAAAAATATTTCAAAAATACTCGGATCTCACCCGCGAGACTGACAGTGCCAACAGTGCAGCCCCGGACCAGCCTGGATTTACGCGTGCTCCGTTCGCGGGTTCGAATACCCGGCCGCGGTGTGTGTTTTTTTTCCTCTGTCGGACTGAGCGGCCACTGCCCCCGATGCCGCAGGCTTCAACGTCAACCACCTGGACATCGCGCCGCGGTACGCCTCCATCCTGATGGGCATGTCCAACGGCATCGGCACCATCGCCGGCCTCATCTGCCCCATCGTCATCGACAACATGACACACAGCGCGGTGAGCACATCTTTACTTTCTTTCTTAGTTTTTTTTCTTAAATGAAAAAAAAATACGGGACGGCGCTTGAATGATTTGCGAGCCGCGCGGGTGTTCCTTGTAAGTCCCGAAAAGATTTTTTTTTTCCAAAGAGTCACGACGGGCCTATACGCGTCTTGTGCGAGCGGTGGGCGAGCGGACACTACGTCTGTCTCGCTCGCTCGCTCCTCGCGCCGCATCGCTCCGTCTCACTCCGCGCCGTCTCCGCTGCGGGCACGGCGCCTGCGGAGTCCCGGGTAGGCAGCACGCCGCACGGCCGTGCGCCGCGGCCCGGATGTTGCCTACCCCGCCGGGCGCCCGACGCGCCAGAGTCGGCGGCGGCATCGTCGCGCTTCCCTCACCAGTTCCAAAGCACACAATTTTCTCGCGTCAATTTTTTTTCTCGATGAACAGTTTTATTGTAAATGAACTTCATTTTTTTCCTCAAAAGAATGTGAATTTTTTTTCGAAGGAAAACGTTTTTAAAGAAAATATATGTAGATAAAACTTTTTGTTCCAAAGGAATGTTTTTGCAAAAAAAAATCTTTTTTGCCAAAGAATTTTTTTTCTCGATTTTTCTGATTTTTTTAAAAAAATGTGTTGCAGAGGAAGGAGGACTGGCCGCCCGTCTTCATCCTGGGCGCGTGCGTGCACTTCGCGGGCGTCATCTTCTACGGCCTGTTCGCCAGCGGGGAGCTGCAGCCGTGGGCGGAGCCGCCGCCGGAGGAGGGGGGCGTGGCACCGCTGCCGGGCCCCCCGCAGGGCCCCCCGCAGGGCAAGGCCTGGGACCCCATGGAGGGCGCGGCGGCGCCGCCGCCCAGGCCGTCTGTGCCGCCACCGACCTACACGGTAACCACCACATGCACCCCGAATCGAAGAGACCGAGGTGGGATCGAACCACCGAACGTGCGCACGCGATAACGACGCCCCAGTCCACTGCGCTACCGCAGTCCGTCGGATGACCCGTGCGCGCCTGGGCTTGACAGTGTCCCTTTGGACCCAGCCCCGGCTGGTCGGGTGTCATACTCAAAATACCGGGGAACAAAAATTACGCGCAAAATACTGATTGCGATTAATGTTTGGGTCCTCAGGGTCCTCGCCGTACAGCGTGTGTAGATTTTTAGAGTTTTAGAGTTTTTTTAGAGTTTACAATTTTTTAAAAATTACCTTCCGCGGCAGCTTAGACCACCGACCCCCAACTTTTCGCCGAGGTGGGGGGGGGGGGGCAAGTTACAGAAGAGGAAAACCAGGTGGGGGAGGGAGTGGAGGGGGGCAAATAAAAAGTAATTATATAAACGGGAGTTGAAAAAGAGAAATTGCTCTCGGGATGGGACGGGATTCGCTTACGGTGCCATCCCTCTCTCTCTGTCCCTCCCCTCTCCCTCCCTCTCTCTCTCTCTCTCTCTCTCTTTCTCCCTCTCCGGTCCCGGCCTTCATTCGCACCCTTTGCCCCGACCTCCGCCGCTGTCCGGTCCTCCCAGGAAAGTTAACTTCTCTCGGTAAATAAGTCGGTTGGAAACGGCCCCCCCGTAATCTGGAATCTCGGAGGCCGCTCGTCCATTTATTTGCATGCGAGCGGCTCGCCCCTCCCCTCTTCTCTCTCTCTCTCTCTCTCTGCCCTCGGGGGCGGCGGCAAAGGGGGGCGCGGGAGAGAGAGAGAGAGAGAGAGAGAGAGAGAGAGAGACAAAGACGGAGGCAATCGATCTAGCAAGGGGGCTGAGCTTGGGGGCGGGCCCCGGGGGGCGGGGCGTTGGCGGCCGCGGGGGCGGCGGCGCGGGGCGGGCGGCGCGCCGGGGAGGAGCTACAGTGGAGCTGGGCCCTCCTACCTCGGCCCGCCCCGGCGAACCAGGTGGCAGACAGAGAGAGGGAGGGAGGGGGAGAGAGAGAGAGGGGAGGGGGTGGCGCGGCACGCAGACGACGCGGCGCGGCACGGCTCGTGATGCTACGATTCTATTTCCTGGCCATTTTTTATCTCCTCGTCCGCTGGGGCTCTCGATATGCAAATGACGTGACATCGGAGAGGGGAGAAACCTCGTTTCTCACCGCCTGCACCCCGGAAAAATTGGATTCTTGATTGTGCTGATGCTTGGTTTCGCCGAGTGAAATTTACGTGACTTTAGTCAAATTTACTTGACTTAAGTAGAAATTTGTGTGACTCGAGTAAAATTTACTGGACTTGAGTAAAATTCTTCTGTGTGTGTGTGTGTAGCAGGCAGTGGCGGACCCGTCGCAGCCCCTGGCCCAGTCCACCAACCCGTTCGCCTACGGCGCCGTCAACCAGGTACGTCCCGTTCGCCTGCATCGAACAACTCCACAGTCCGCCCGCACCCGCGGCCTCTGACTATCCCCGTCTCTCTCGCACCCCTTTGCCGCAGTCGGCGCCCACCAACCCGTTCAGCTCGAGCGCCCTGAACGCGGCCTGGGACACGGCGCCCTCGCAGGACTTCGCCAACAACCTGGTGTCGCAGCCCGTGCAGCCCGAGTACGGCGACCCTTACCTGCACGGCTCGGTGCAGGACCGGGCGTACTGAGACCACAAAACCCCCCCGGCAGGGTCCGACCTGGTGTAGCCCCCCGACGCCACCTCCGGTGCGTGCCGAGAGCTCCGGACGCCACTGTGACAACGACGGGAGTCTCCACGGTGAAACTACGTTCGGAACTACAGTGCTTAAGCTGTAGCCCCACAAACTGCAGCATTCACTGTAGCTGCACTGTGCAGCTGCGCTCTTTTCCTCCAGTGGAGCTACTGTATTTCCTGAACGAACGCTGCAGTTCGTCTGTAGTCTTTTTCTTTGGTGTAGTTCACACCAGAGGCCCCGTCTCGCACTGCAGGGGTGGCGTGTAGTTTCATAGTGTCTCGTATAGTTTTAAGAGAGTGGCGAACACCCGCGAGCCGCCATCGGGCGTTCCGCTTTCTTTTTCTCCCCCAGCCAATTAAAACGTTTCCTCATCGGCGAACGCGGAGATAATATCAGTAGCGATTGGTTATAAAGGAAAATTAATAATTTTGAAACTTACCCTACTAGTAAGTACCTCTTAAACTGAAAGAATGTTTCTCTCCTCTTTTTTTTCTTTTGTGAACTTCAAGCAATTTTTAAAATTAGTTTTTTAAATATTAGAGACTTTTCGAGGAGTTATTTTTGTGTCATAATGGCCCTTTAAGCTTTGGACTGTGGCGCATAAGGTCAAGCCTTACTTACTGCCCGATTGTGGAAAGCGAGAGAGAAAAAAAAGGGTTGCCGTTGTTTTTGTTTTTTTTGAGATGTGCTGGTCCTAGAAAACGCTCTTAGAGGGTGCGTTCCCGATGACACACAGCGGATGAAGCCGACGGGAACGGGGAACCAGAAGAGTTGGCAACACGGTCGGCAGGGCGGCACCCGATATCATTCCCATTCTTTAACTGTTGAGTCATTTTTTTTTTTGTAGTTGCAATCTTTTAAATGTATATTACAATACTTAATAACTGTAAGAGTGATATGTATAAACGTTTTACGGTTGACTAGAATCCCTATTGGAACTGCGCCCGGAGCGCTTCCGAATGTTACGACGTATAAATAATTTTATTGATTCATTAATTAAATAATTCTCCGAGTATAACATGACGTTCGTCAATTTTGATGTGGCGCTCGCGAGCGGGCGGCGTAACTTAGCTACAAGTCAATTTCTCATCTCTTGCTTCGTCGACGCCGTCGGTGCGTGTAGTCTAGAAGGCGGTGGGGGCGCCCCCCGCCGCCGAGCCGCGGCCCCGGTATGTAACCAAACGACTTAATTAATGTTAGCGACATATGCCTATAAAATACTTTTATTTTGTTATTTGTAAAAACAAACGAATATAACATCGGCTTCCCACGAAGCCCTGTCACGGTCCCACCTCGTTCGGAACGAAGGCGGAACCGTGTCGTAGGAGGAGCTTTTCAGTTAGGGCGTTTTTAAATGGCGACTCAGGTCCCCATAAGGCTGTGTTGACAATAACTAATTTTAGGCTTTAGCAAGTAAGCGAGAGAGAAAGAGAGAGAGAGAGCGTGTGTGCTTGTGTGTCCGTAAAGACGGGAAATAAGCTTGAAAGCGCTCCCGTTTTCGGCACCTCAGTGTGTGTGTGTGTGAGAGAAAGAGATAATTTAAATGAGAAATTTCGTAGTTGCGGTGCTATCGGTAAACCTTCTCGGAAGACGGCTTAGTGTTCGCGTGAGTGTATGAGTGAGTGAGTGAGTGAGTGAGTGAGTGAGTGAGTGAGTGAGTGAGTGAGTGAGTGAGTAGTGGGAGAGTGAGCAAGAGGTGGGAGTGAGAGGCACAGCTCGCGCCACAGCAGCGGTGATCGAGGAGTCAATCTAGTCACACCCTTCTAGGCTTTGATGCACTTTTATTTTTGATTAGTTGATCAGTTAGCTATATCATTAATTATATTTTCTTTCGGTTACGCTCGCTTTCTTACTTGATTACGTCATTCTCTCTCTCTGGTAAAAAGTTGCCTTCCAAAAAGAAAAAAGCCGCACTTGACTTTCATTCACGCACGCACGCAATGCACGATGCACGCGCGCACACACAAAATTGCACGCTAAAATGCACCGTTTGCCGGCACCCACGCACGCACATGATTAACCGCACGAAATGCACACGCACGACGCACCAACTGCACGTTTTCTTGCACCGCACTCCTGTACAGAGGCGCGACAGCGGGCCTCAGTAGCGAAAGCACCGAATGCACGAGTAGTTTGCACCCTGGTGTCGATCCTGACTGAGTGCGAGAGAGAGAGAGAGAGAGGCGGTACGCCGCATTCGACTGCGGCAGAGCGAGAAGGATGGCCGCGACCGGGCGTCTCTCTCGCACTGTCGTAGTCGAATGGGTCACCCCGTCTCTCTCGCACCCGGCCGGACCGCCACCCTCGCACCCCCACGCACCCTTCTTTTGCACCTAATTCGCACGAGCGCCTGCTAGAGGTCGAGTGTTGTGGTAGCGGAGTAGCAGGAGAGTAGTGACTCTGGTGGAGTGGAAACTCGCGAGGCGGTCACCGCTGCCGCGGCGCTGGTGACATACCTCTCCTGCCGCCCGGGTTTGCGTTAGAGTTGTTATTTTTTAAAAAAGGGAATCCTGTTGTAAACGGAGAGGGAGATGGTGCGGAGAAATTCTACTGTCGAACGGTGTGCGCGGCATCGCACAGACTATTGTGCTTCTAGCCGGTGTGTGATGCGACAGTAAACACAGTTCATCAAACATTCCATTGTTTCATTGAGTGTTAGTTGGTTAGTTAGTAAGGCGTAAACAAAGGCGTAACAAACTAACAAACCTCGCCCGCAGACGGGGCGAAGCGGCCGGCGGTCACATTTCGGTCTTTTCGTGTTCGAGAAACCGTAAAACGTCGAGTGAAATGGCGCTGTATAGATAGAGAACTTCAGAGCTAGAGTGTATCCAATTCTGAGTGTATTGAGCTCTGAGCAAACTAAGATGGCAGGTGCACGGCGCTGCCCGGCCAATGTATTCGTGTCAACTCTTGTTATTAATTTGTTTGTTTCGTTTAAACGGTCGTGCGTCGTAGGCGAGTGGCAGTGCGAGAGAGCTGTCACGCATTGTCACTGAGATCTATTCATTAATTAATTCAAGCGTTGTCTTTTTATCAGGTGAGGAATGTAATGTATACACTGTTAAGATTTGCTATTACTGATGAAATATTCACTAGTTCGATAGATGTGTTTGGAGAATTATGCATCGTAGGTAAATTTTGACTTTTTGGTTGAATTCCACACCATCTGCCGAAGGCTGACAAGGTGGAGCTTATAAAATGTCGCTGTGCGTTAAAAGTTTGCATACCTGATCAAATGTAAAAACGCGAACACACTGTTCTGTTCTGCACTTGTTTCTTCCTTATCAGAAGGTTTTAATCATTGTTTCAGAGTTGGAATGTTATATATCTTAAATGTTTAGTTGTTATTGTTTTTACGTTTTGGTTTACGAGTCGTTTCCTTTGACGTAAAATTTTAAAAAAAGAAGTACTTTGGTTGTCTGTACGGAATTGTATCGTTATATCGCCGTGTTACTAAATACGTATCTCTTCCACGGAGCCGCGGCCCACACGGCGCGATGGTTGGACCCGGTGGAAGCCAAAAGCAATAATCAACTTTTAATCTAAATATTGTATATCTGGATCACTGTAAGAAAACGGAAAAAAAGAAATATGCATGTAAATCCCCGGCGAGGCGGCATATACGGCGATCGCGTCCGTGCGCCCCCCGCAGGGGCCTCTGCCCAGCAAAGTATAACCCTTCAATAAAGATGCCATTATTTCGGGTTTATCTGTGCAGTGTTTTCTTCC
Organism: Megalurothrips usitatus; assembly: GCA_026979955.1. NCBI lineage: Eukaryota > Metazoa > Arthropoda > Insecta > Thysanoptera > Thripidae > Megalurothrips > Megalurothrips usitatus. The sequence goes on from CM049607.1 coordinate 4,334,031, forward strand.
CCGTACCTCCCCAGACATATACAGTTCACCGGTTTTGGTTTCTTTTAAATAATTTTACTTCCAATTTTTTTTCTGTTTTTTTTTTATTGTTTTTATTTGCACAGGGGGGGTAATTTTATACGGATTGGTGGGAAACACAATTAAATTTGAATTTCTGGTGTACAGTCGGACCCGGAGATGGCACACACGGCGTCTGCCGGGAGGGGGGGGGGGGGGGGGGGGGGACCAGTGCGCGGTGCGGGCGGTGGGGCCCGCGGGTGCCGCGGGAGGCAGATTCGGCGTCGGCGTCGTGGGGTCAGTCCGACGGCGGCCTCAGCGAATGACACTCCGCTCTGCCGCCGCCGGTCCTCGGTCGCAGGGTGCTCGTGGCGCTGCAGCACGCGCGCGCCCGCCATGGCGTCCTCGCCGCGCCTCTTCGCGCCCATCGTCACCGTCGCCACGCTGCTCGCCGTGCTCGGCCTGGCCGAGGCCGCCCGGCCCGGCGCCGGCCGCCGCGCCGCCGCCGCCGCCGCCCGCGCCGACGCGACGACGCGGCCCTCGCTGGCCGCCCTGCTGCAGACGCCCGACGCCGCCACCTCCTTCTTCAAGCAGGTCACCGAGGCCAGCGTGTCGGCGCCGCCGCCGGGGCCCGAGCCGCCCGAGGCCTCCATGACGGGGGTGAGGCCAGCTCTCGAGCGCGGGGTGTCGAGGACTACAGAACAGTGTGTGTGTGTGTGTGTGTCGTGTGTAGGACAGAGAGAGGTCAAATGTGAGAGAGACAGAAAATTTCAATGAAAAATTGTGTGTGAGGGAGAGAGAGAGAGAGAGAGAGAGAGAGAGAGAGAGAGAGAGAGAGAATCTCAATTTTGTGACTGACATGATTCGAAATGCAATTGGTGTGTGTGTGAGAGAGAGGTAGAGAGGAGAGAGACGCACTCGGTCCCCGGAGCTGCCGGGACGGCGCACAGTTTTCCGGGAGCTGGGCCCGTGCTGATTGGCCTACGACTCCCGGCCCACATCACGGCCCCGTGCTCACGTCCGGAGCGTTCAGCCGCGGCGGCGGGCGGCGGTCAGGCGGCAGTCGCCCCGCACCTCCACCAAAAACGCTCGAAAACAGTAAAGAAAAGAAACACAAACTTTTCTTTCCAAAAAAAAATGAAAATAAATTAGACGAGACCGCGGCGAAATAAAGCAGAGATGGTCGTGTTGTTGTTATACATTTTTGGGCGGGAAACGAGACGGAATGGCATAATGACATGGATGAGTCTCGCGGGCCCCCCGCGGCCCGCCGCTGCCGGCCCGGACGCCACCAAGGCCCTCATTTGCAAGTCCCTCGTCGCGGGACGCGGGCCTCCGCGGCCGACGCTGAAGTGCGCGCTGCGCGCCCTGGTCCCGGTGCAGGCCGAGCAGTGCGAGGGCACGGAGTGTCGCACCAACGGCGGCACGTTCTGGCCGGCGGCAGCGCCTCGATGCCGTTCACTGCTTTTTTTTTGTTTTGCATTAAGCCTAGTGATTTTGTTGTTGTTGTTGTTGCTTTTATGATGGATTTTCGAAGAGTTTTTTTTTTTAACACGCGGGGCAGTGCGGCTCGTACTTTGGTGACTGGGCTGCACTCTGGTATGGCTGCGGGTGGCTGCGAGAGCGGCGTGTCCACACGGCCAGAGGGCTGGCCGTGTCCCGCCAGTGCTGCAGGCCGGGGACGGCCAGCCACCAGCTGACGCGGTGCCGCGGCCACGGCCAAGGGCAGGCGGCCACGCCCCGCCACAACACCGACCGCAGCCGCGGGTTCAAATACCGACCACGACCGCGCGCGCTTTTTTCAGAAAAACAAAATAAAACTTGATCTGCCAAAAAAAAAAAATTTCACCTCCGCGTCGTACGCTCCCGCAGCCCGAGCTGATCCTGCACTGGGGCTACCCGGGCGAGGGCCACGCCCTGCAGACGGACGACGGCTACGTGCTGACCATGTTCCGGGTGCCGCGGGGCCGGAGCCGCGGCGGCGACAAGCAGCCTTCCGAGCTGGCCGCCGGCCCCCGGCCCGTCGTCTTCCTGCAGCACGGCCTCTTCCAGACCGCGGACCAGTGGCTGATGCGCGGGCCCGGCGAGGACCTGGGTGAGCACGCCGACGGCACCTCCGCGACGACGACGGCGGCGGCCGTCGTGTAAAAGGGAGTAATTCAGAAAGAAAATAATAAAACGCCGCGCTACGCTTCTGCCCCACCGGCAGCTTTCATCCTCGCCGACCTGGGATTCGACGTGTGGATGGGCAACTTCCGGGGCTCGACATACAGCCGGAAGCACGTCCGCCTCTCCCCACAGAAGCGCAAGTTCTGGGACTTCGGGTGAGGAGGGCGGGCAGGGTAGGCCGGCCCGCACGGCACGCCTGCTCTCTCTCTTTCTCTCTCTCCCTCTCTCTCTCTCTCTCTCTCTCCTCTCTCCCTCCCTCTCACACACACACCTTGTGCCCAGGTGGCAGGAGAACGCGCTGTACGACCTGCCCGCCATGCTGGACTACGTGTCGGCCGTCACCGAGCAGGAGTCCATGTTCTACGTCGGCCACTCGATGGGCACCACGACGATCCTGGGGCTGCTGGCCGCGCGGCCCGAGTACAACCGCCGCGTCCGCGCCGCCTTCCTCATGGCCCCCGTCGCCTACTTCCAGCACACCTGGGGCGCGCTGGCCGCGGCCAAGTCCACCGCCGGCTCGCTCGCGGTCAGTACCGACTCCTTCTCGTTTTGCAATTGTTTCAGCTCTCTCTCTCTCTCTCTTTTTTTTTTTTCTCGATCTCTCCCCTCTCCTTCTCTCCCTCTCTCCCCCCCCCCCTAATTTTTTCCCCTCTTCGATCTGAAACTCACGTCGTTTCCGCGACTGTACGGAACGGGCCGCAAGTCCTCATAGCACAGACACACACACACACACACAACACAGGCGGCCACAGGAGATTCCCTGGATGCTCATCTCCTCTGTATAATTGCCCGCCTAACCGCACTGCTCGCGTATATCCGCATCCCGCAGTAGTGTTGTTGTTGTTTGAAGACCGCGTCGGTCGCGTGAACACGGAATACGGCAGTGTGACCACCAGACTCGCGTCCAGCGTCCAGCCAGCGGCGGGCGCATAAAATGACCCCCACACAGACACACATCCAGTCACACACACACACGGAGGCGTTCCGGCGTTTAGACGATCAAAAATGCATCTGCACTCACCGCCTGTTGCGGTGTGGGAGAATCTCATCATAGAGCTTGCCAATACTGTTGACTGCTTGGCGATTTCTGCTCGGGTTTAAGCAAAAAAAAAAAGTAGAAAGAAAAACGAAACCGGTTTTGTGCGACTATCTGATGTCCACGGCGCTGGTGATCGGTCGGCCACATACACTGTAAAAACAAAACAAACGTGTTACTTTGTTTTGTAAAACATAACATACGTGTTATTTTGTTTTGTTGTGTTTTCCTCAGAACGCCCGGCTCATCGGCGAGCTGTTCCCCCGCGGCTCGGGCGACGCCTGCAAGAACGTCCTGCCGCTGTGCATCTCGCTCTACAACTCTGCCGGCGGCTACAGCCCCAGGGAGTTCAACATGGTGAGGGAGAGAGAGAGAGAGAGAGAGATACACAGAGAGAGACAGAGACTGACATGATCAAACTACAACTCGATTTCCGCCGCTGTCCGAAGGCGCTGTTCCAGATCCTGGTCGGTCACTTCCCGTCCGGCGCGTCCTACGGCCAGCTCACACACTACCTCCAAATGATGGTGACCGGTAAGCGCGCGCGCGATGTTTGAATGTTTTTAAAAAACGAGTTTTTATTCAAAATTAAGACCCGACCTGATGTAATTTATTTATTTGTGTGTGTGTGTGTGTTTGTTTAGGCGAGTTTAAAATGTGCGACTACGGCGCGAAGGAGAACCTGGCCCGGTACGGCCAGCCCAAGCCTCCGCCCTTCAGGCTGTCCAACGTGGTGGCGCCCGTGTTCCTGCACGTCTCCGAGGGGGACGCCTTCTCCCCCATCAAGGTACTCACACCGCCTTGTTTGTGCTGCGCGAGGGGGGGGGGGGGGGCGTTCCAGATAAGCGCGGGCGCGCGAGCCGGAACACCGCCGCCTATAGGGAACGTTCCCACGCAGACGGTCATAAACGCGAATGACCACGTGATTAGCAATGCGGCAAAATCAAATCGGTGCCCCGCGTCTCGCGGTGAACAAGAAAAAAACCAACAACAAACAAAAAAACTCATGCCGTTATACATGCGCGTGGAGCCGTACACCGGAACGAGCCCAAAATAACAAAAAAAAGTGGCAGAGTAAACGCACCACGTGTTTTTTCCGTATTGTTTTAAAAATAGCTGTGTTTTTAACCCTTTCAGGATCAGAAGCGGCTCGCTTCTGAAATCCCTGGCTTTCGCAAGATGATCAAGGTGCCTCTGAGGGACTTCGGGCACACCGACCACCTCTACGCCATCCACACCTACCAGCTAGAGTACAAACAAATTATTAGCATAATGTTAGATATGTTAAGGTCACAATAAATTATTCAACTAGGTTTATATTTTATACTTTACAAAAATCGTTTTGCGTTGTTCGTATGACAGAACTATTGTCACACCCTTGTTGTCCTATACACACATCACTTCGTTATCGAGCTAAACAGGGAACCACACACACACACACACACACCAAAAAAAAAGTCTCATTTTTACTGCCTCATTAAATTTAGCATGACTGGTTCCTGACCACAGGGACCGAGCTCTGAGCCTCGGTCAGGAATAGTCGGGAAACAGCTGAGAGAGAGAGAGAGAGAGAGAGAGAGAGAGAGAGAGAGAGGGGGGGGTGGGGGAGATACCTTTAGCTTTTGGCCGTAAGAAATTTAAACAATGAAACACGACTGATGAAACTGGACCGGCTAGGTCCGCAAGCACTCTACGTGTGTTTAAATTTCCGTTTTGGCATCTTTTTTTTCCTTGTCGCACCTAGTCACTAGGCGGGCAGGCGCAGCGGGAGGGACGAAGACAGCATGACACGGCGGTGCGGTGCATTCGTTACGGGGCGCTCGGTTGTTTGCCGATGCAAACAGTGCACACGCCGCTGCACCGGCGGATTTGTAAAAAAAAATGAAAATGAATGAAAAATCCAATTCATTCTCGTCCAAAAACGTTTTTCTCGCTCCTCTTTTAATAAAGAGCGGCGCGGGAGTTCCCTCCCTCCTCTGTTGGGACCTGTTGCCACGGCGATGGTGTGTCTGGCCGGCAGCGGCGCGTGGCGGGCGCGTGGCGGGCGCGTGGCGGGGGCGTGGCAGGCGCGTGGCGGGCGCGTGGCAGGAGGGGGTATGACAGCCAAGGAGCACCGAGCGTTCACCCGTTCAGAAATATCCCGCCGGCAAAGTGTGCCGCGCGGTGATATTAAAAGACCTCGAAATAAATTTTCAAAAACGCACGCAAATTTTTTTTTTAAATATTTTTTAAAAAATGAACGGAGGGTGATCGCGCAGTGTTCTTCCATTTCTTCGCCATTCGGGAACCGAGGCAGGCCGGGGCCAAATACCGCCGGGCCCATCGGCCTCTCAGCGCCTCGTCAATCGCCCTGCCGCCGGCACGCACGCTCACTCGCTATTTTTGTTTTTTTTTGGTTATTTTTGTTTGTCGCCGTGTCGGCGACTCGGGCCAGAACAGCAGCCGCCATCAGCGGGAGGACGCGGTCCTCGGCGCCGCTGTGACATCCTGACCGTCTCCGGGGGCGCTGTCGTCGGGGACGTGCGCGCGGTCACCGCGACATGGAGGACGACGACAACCGGGACGGCGGCGGCGGCGGCGGGGGGTGGGGGCGGCGGCGACGGCAGCGCGCGGATACTCCTGCGGGCAGAGACCGCAGCCCCACCCCCGGGCACCGACGGCCCGGGACTACCCCGCGCCGCGGCCGCGCCCCGCCGCCGCCGGCGTGCGCCGACGGCAACAGGAACATCCTCGGCGTTATCCGGGACCGGCTCCGAGGAGGTACGACCGCCACGGCTAACGCGGCACCCCGCCGAACTCAAATACATAAATAAATTCAAAACATGATCAAAATGAACGAGAGAAGGGAAAAAAAAACGGGCATGGTGTCTAACACGCGTGGCGACTCCTGCAGCAGCGGGCAGACGACAAAAGACAATCCATGACCTCCATGGCGGCCCGGGTCCCGCGGACATTCCGCACGGTGAGTACTGTTTAATATTCACGCCCCGAAAACTCGACGGAACGCCTCGAAACACGAATTGGTGTGGGCGCCGTGGCTCCGCAGACACGCCGTCGGACACCGAGGACGGCACGACGGTGTGCACTGTCTCCGTCGGCTCCGTCAGCGACGTCGTCGCCCTGGTGGACGAGGGCGGCGCGCCCGCTGCGGGGGCGGTGTCGGCGGCCTCGGCCTCGGACCTGTGGTGCACCGCGACGGCAAACGAGGTCGGAGGCGGCGGTGAGATTACGGGGCGGAATAAAAATGTGCTGGAAGCCGGGTTTTTGAACCCGGGACTACTAGCAGGAGCGTCGGTCCGACGGCCGGAGTCCGAGGTGGGCGGTGGAGGACGCCGAGGACCAGGAGCAGGACCTGTCCCGGCTGCGGAGCCTGCTGGACAAGATCCAGGACTGCCACCGGCAGGCCATCGACCAGGGTGAGGCACGTCGTGGGAGCGTCGTCGGCGTCCTCCCGTTGCTCACCGGTGACGGCCCCGCAGTGACGGGGGCCGCCGCCGACGCCGACGTGGTCCCCGGGGCGGCCGGCGAGGCGCTCGAGTTCGGCTGGACCCCGGGCCAGGACACCGAGTACACGGCCAGGTACGTGCCGAGCGCCTGCGAGCGCCTGGGTAGGCCGGCCCGCACGACACGCGTGCGCGGAGCGAGCCGCGGCTGCCTACCCCGCCAGGCGTCGATACTCCGCGCATGGACGCGGAACGGACCTCTCGCCAGGGGTATTGCCGTGGGCACTGTGACTGCAACTCGCTCGCTGCACCCAGGGCAGAGCGCGATGCCCGTTCATTCGTTGTCGCCCGTCCATTCGTCCTAGACATGGGGTGTCGGCCGTCGGTGGGAATGCCGCCGACGTCCAGGGAGACGACGGCGTGGTGTACCTGCACGACAACCGTGGCAAGGCGGTCAGGTAGGCCACGTCGGTCACGCCGTCACTACCCCCCTCCCCCTTCCTCATCGGCGGCAAAACTGAATCTTCCAGGGACCCCCGCCCGGATTCGAAGCCAGGTACTTCCGCGGTGACCGGCGGTGACTTGGCGCCTCAGCGGACCTCCCTCAGCCTAACGCCATCGGTGTTGTTCTCCGCGAGCTCACAGCCCCGCCCTCCGAGCAGACCACCGACCAGGACGACGACGAGCAGGCCGCCGCCGAGGACACGGCCGCGGCGCCGTCACTTTGCAGCAGGACGACGTTGTCGCAGCGGCGGCGGCAGGCGCTGGCGGCGGCCTCGGCGCGCTGGCTGGGCGACTGGGACAGCGGCCGGCTCGAGTGGTGCGCCCACTCCGGCGAGACCGAGTCCGTGGACGTGGTGTCCAGCAGGCTCTACCTTGAGGAGCAGGCACGTGGGCCGTGGGAAGCGAGGCGCCCGCCGCCGGCCTCCGACCCGCGTCATCGCCAAGGTGTCGTGTGTGTCTATGTGGACGCAGGTGCGTGCCCTGGAGCGCGCCGAGCTCGCGGACTCGGAGGCGCGGCGGCAGCTGCGCTGGCAGCGCTTCGTGGTCGAGCTGGTGTGCTGCTCGTCCACGGCCGCGGACACGGACCAGGTACCGCGGGCACCGCGCGCCCACCCGGAAGCGAATCCGGCCAGAAGCGCGGCATTGGCGCCGCCGTGCGTTTCGGCGGCGCCCATGCTAATTTGTTTTCATTAAAGTCAGAATTACATCGGCCGCGCGTTCCGGGTGTCCTCCGAACGAGCATTGCGTTTACCGCCGCCTAGACGAGCAGCCTAGTCCGGCCTGGACGAGCCTAGACTGCACTTAGGATGGCCAGCAGGTCAAGTGGATGGGGGCGTGGGCCGGCGGCGGCCGGGCCCCGCAGCCGGCGGCCAGCGGGTCGTCCTACCAGCTGGCGCTGGTCGCCACCGAAGAGGAGCGGGCCTTGTCGGCGTCCACCCGGGCCGACCCGCGCCTCGACGGCGTCCTCCGCGGCCGCGGGTCCGCCTCCGGCTGCGTCCGGACGGTCTCCGACGTGCAGAGGATGGCGTTCACCGAGGCCGGGGACCGTCTCTGGGTGAGCTGCGCTAGTAAAAAAAACGTATTTTTTAAAAATTTTTTAAAATAAATACATAATGGTATTGCAGGCAAATTGCTACGCAGGGGAGTCCTGGGGCGGCGGGAAGTCAGGTGGGTCAGGTGGTCGCGGAGGACCGGATCTCATATCCGGCCGGATTCTGCCTCCTCGCGGGAACGCCCTGATCCGGATCCGGCCGGGCAGTAGTCGGCGGGGCGACTAGAAACGTCGGAAATATGAAGTCGGAATCACCGTAAATATGAAATGGAAAAAGAAAATGGGGGAAAATCGTCACTTTTCTAGACAGGGGATTGTGCTTTGGGACACTACGATGTTGACAAAACTGTGCGATTGTCACTTGTCTGCTATCGCGTCTGTCGTCTGCTTGTGCTCTGCTTCTCCTGCACTTGTTTTCATTCGTTTCTAAACTTACGGATTTACGTCACCCCGGTGGTTTTAATTAGAGCATGCCCACTCCGCGCGTTATCCTGTCCGAGGCAATGGCGCTGGAAGTTGGAGGTACGGCTGTCACCGCGGCTCGGGGAGCCGCCAGCGCTCTGAATCAAATCTGAAACCAATTTGGAGGTTATAAAGATCCTGCTGAGCAGCACGACTCTGCGGAAACTCTTTTTCATGCCATCGGCGGAGTCGACTGTTCTATTAGAAATGCAGCCTATCCGAGTACTTGTCGGAACCAATTTTCTGGTCAACGTTTCCCTCTTCGTTTGCTTCTTGGTGCCATGTGGTGCAAGCCACTCTAGTATTTGCTTAATTTATTTTTCCTACATTGTCTATCATAATTTAATTGGCCAGGCAATCTATTAGATTCGTCCGATTGAGATCTGTCTGCTTTCTATTCTTTCAACGCGCCCGTGTGGTTCTGAAGGAGAAAAAAAAATGTATGTTTTCAGGAAAAGAACCTTGGCCGACTGATGTCAAGCTCTACCAGCCATATGAAGTTGAGCAAATCCTTTTGCCAGACAATGCGAGTTGTCTGGCCACTCAGGCATACCTTAAAATGTCAAAGCTGAGCTATACAGTGGAACCCCGGAGCAACGCTGAGTTCATGTCTCCGTCAGGTTAGCTGGGGTGCTGTTGGCATGTGTGTGCCGTCAGTAACAACACTCATTTTCATATTCATATTATTTTTTTTTCCTCCAGGGAAAGTGCCATTTATACAGTGTGGAGCATTTGTTGTGTCAGAGCTGGAACCTATTGTATCATTTGTTGCCAGTAAGGTGGGTTTCTATTAATTTTTAAATATGCACTTTTATTGTTGCGATTCATTCAAGGACACCTGAGAGGCAGACCTAACTGTCCATTTGTTTTCTGTTTGCAGGGCATCAGTCTAACTAACGACTTAGACAATGGACAGAAAGCAGATATGCGGGCTTACATGTCCCTCATTAACAACGTTCTGGCCAATGCTGAGGTGTGTAAACTGGAAAGAGTGTTTTTTTCATTTGCTTTTTTTAAATAGAAAATTAAATGCTGAGAATTTGTTTTTTGTTTACAGCTATTCATCACATGGTGCGATGCACCTACATACAAACAGGTGACGAAACCTAGATATGGGTCTGTATTCCCATGGCCCCTCAATCATCTACTATGCTGGCAAAAAAAGAGTTCAGTGACCAAGAGATTACATGTACTAGGGTGGGCAAACAAATCACTTGATGATGTAAGTTTTAAACCTTGTGCCACTTTTTAAAAATTGTATTGTGGCTAGTCAATATTTTCTTGTAACATTTAAAATTGTTTTAAGGTATTTCATGAGGTTGACCTGTGCTGTTCAGCCCTATCTGAAAGATTAGCATCCAAAAATTACTTTTTTGGAGACAAGTGAGTATGTTTGAGATCATAGTATATGAGGTCAGTGTCGAAGGTTCTGATTTGACTTAGAATCTGTAATGTTTCTTTGCACAGACCCACTGAGCTGGATGCTTTGGTGTTTGGCCACCTCTTCACAGTACTGACCACACCTCTGCCGAACAATCAACTGGCAGCAACAATCAGAGGCTATCGTGCCCTTGTTGACCTGTGCAAGCGCATTGAGCATGAGTATTTTGAGCTCCCTAGTAGCTCATGATACGTCCTGATCAGCTGTTGTTGTTGAATTGTATTTAGTATTAGACAATAAGAAGATGAGAGAATAAGGCTAATCTTGTCCTTCATCACGCACTTTTAAACTGTTAACTCAAATTGGTCAAGAGCAAGCCCAATGAAATAAATTTTTTTAAAAAGCTTCTCATGTTATAACATTGTTATAAAGTGTAATAAATTATAATTTCAAAACTTTTGGATGCATGGTTTTTATTTGGTTTGGAACAGAGGCAAATGCAAAACAACCAGTATCAAGTAAAAATTGCAGAGCTTTTTATTTCATTCCAAAAAAACTAACATTATTTTTCAAAATTTATTTTTTATACTATAATACTATTCCTGCCCTATCTACTTGTCCCCAGCCGCTTGCTCTCCCTGTCTCTTCAACATGTTTACGCACGGCTTCATCTAATATTCGGTGAATATCTTTGCATCCCTCTAGGGCCCTCTCCAACACCTTCGGCAGGTGATCACAGTGGAAGCGCTGTGACATCTCCATGAGTGCAACCTAAAATAAAGGACATGGCATGAGAACTCACCAGTTAATTAGAAAGTGAGAAGTGCACCCATGTTAATGACTTTACCTGGCCAGAAATAGGGAGCGCTGCCACAGTAAGATTTGGCCCACCAGTCGATTCTTCTAAATGGCTAACATCCACCAGAGGAATTTCGCCATTTGCTAAACTTGCAGAGCAAGCCACTGCGTATTCCCTTAGGCCGACACCAGCATCCACCAATGCCAAGGTGGCTGCATTTACACAAGCACAGTAGTTGCCGCCATCAGCTTGAAGAACCTGGAATTTGCATTATTTTTTTTTTAAAGAGAAACAGGGCACTATATAAGTAAATATCAGTGAAACTAAACTTGCAGTGTCATTACCTCAACATAAATATCAATCTGGCTTCTAGGGTACAGTTCTGTCCTTATTGCAGCCTCCAAGGCCTGACGGAGATGGATCGACATTTCTTGACTTTTGCGGTCACCGCGTGGGCGCCTTTTCCGTTCTCCCGTGCTGAACACCGCCATACTGTACTGACAGTTCACCAAGGCTTCGTCAAACAGGAACTTGTTCTTGGCTTGTCCTCGAGGCTGTGGGTGAAATATGAGGGTAAACAGAGATGCGTCAGAAAATCCTTGTAAAATGCAGCCTCTTCAATGCTAGTGAAACTCTGCACGGATCAGTTTCTCACCTGGTGTGGACCATAAACAGTCGCCAAAACTTTGGTGTTGCCTTGCTCTATGTAAGCGCTGCCGTCAGCTTGGCTGAAAACTCCAATTTTACAGCGAATATTCCTCAATTCGTCTGGCCGCCTACCGTCCAGACGCAGCCCCTGATCGGATAACAGCTCCATGGCAGCTGAAAAGAGGAAAGCGTTAATGCAGTCAATGAACACCACATTGTTTCAGAGGTTAGATTCTGCCCCTTACGACGCCATGCAGTTTTCGACTTACGGAATGACCGAAATACTCAAGACACTTACTTGAGGCAGCAGCTCGTCGACACCCCTGTCAATCCGAAATCGCTCGAGAAATCAGCTAACGCAAACGTCAATAAATAAACAGGAGGGATAATCTTGATTATTCACACACCACAGGCTGGCCGCACCGACTGCCTATAACTGCAGCGTGCGAATAGCTGAATCCCCCGCCCCTCCCCCTCATGGCAGCATGGCAGTCCATGGCAGAAGGAAGGAAAAGGATCTGGCTGGCAGATCAGATAGGAAGGAATTCGCCGAGGCAGCCGTCAGTGCCTCAGCTGCCGTCAGCGGGCGACGTCGAGGGCCGCACTGCCGCCGTATCTCTCTGTTGTATTAATACTTTAGTGTCGAGTGCTAATAAAAGAGCGCGTGACAATCATGACATCAGAGAAAATGTTACACAACATTGACTCCAACACGAAGACGGTCCACATCGAGACGGGGAACATGCTCAACATGAACAACATTATGTTAAAAGTGTGGCAAAGTCCTGTCGACGAGGTAAGGACCAACTACGAATCTGTTGACTTTGCTGGTCCAGCCATGGACTTGTTGACATATTTCATTAGGCAGTTGTAAGCCGTGCAGGTTTTGCTCTCCTTGCTTATCCTCAATATCATCTGTTCTCTTGCGGTATTTGTTTCAGCTTGTGGAATGCTTGAAGATTGTCGCCAAGGATAGCCAGGACACTCCGCCTGTTCCAGAGGATGGGCTGTTAAAGGTGACAGTTGCTGTGTAAATGATTCGTTCAGTATATTTCAGATTGAGTTGTGCACATCTCAATCAGTGCCTATTTTTCCTGTTCAGATCGGGCCATCCAAAAACATAAATGAATCAGCTAATTCCTTCGATGTTGAAGACAAGAAAGATCTGAAAATTAATGTAAAAGTGTTCGTCACTAACACAGACAAAAACACTCTCACAGATGCAGTCAATGAGGGTAAGATTGGTTGCTCAATTTAAGTGCTGCTTCAAATGTGTTGCACATCTGTGTGTAATACATGCCACTACTTGGCTAATCTAATTTTTGTTTCAGCTCTTTCATCTCTGGGGACAGACTCCATTGATTCACTTGTTCTAGCATGTCCATGCTCAGATGAAACATTGAATGAAAAATCCCTTCCATGCCTTCAGGTGCTGATTGTTCTAGGTTTAGAAATTTTAAAGAGTTCTTTTTCTAAAAAAAATTATGAACTTTAGGTTTCAACATTTACTTTGAACTGGTATTTCATTACAGGAATTGTGGAGAGTATTGGAAGACTTTGTAGAAAGGAAACAGATTGTAAGTGTTGGTCTTAGCAACATAGACACGCAAGTCTTTATTGCACTTTACAACTGGGCAAAAATCAAACCCAGTATTGTGCAAGTGAACTTGGCCACTTGTTGCGTGGTGCCACCTGCTCTTCAAGAATTCTCTAAGCAAAATGACATCCAACTTAATACAACAAGTGACCCTGCAGGTGAGAGCACTTTACCTTTTTTTTCTTTTGTTTATTTTTTAAAAAAGTCCTCTCGAAATCTTACTATGTGTACACTTGCAGATATTCTGCCAAAGGACTCCTTGAAAGAGGTTTTAGAGCCATCCTTGCCCTTTGGCTTGGTGTGGATTTTCCGCTATCAAGTTCAAGTCAAGTGCAGAGGAGTTCTTGCTAACAAAGGCTATGTTGTATGCTGCCAGCGAACTGTTTAGCGAGACTATTAGAATATTCTTTCTAGAAAATACGAGGGGTGTTCTGATATCACAGGCTGACTATGAACTCAATCAAAAACAAAACAAAAGGCTGTCTGATCTGTCTGATGTGATCTCTGCCTCGAAACTCATAATTCCTGTATCCAACTGCCTAATGGGCACTGGATGTAATAATAGACAATTAAGATTATCGGTTATAATTCCGCACAGTACCCGCAGGCCTCTGCCTGAGTAGCTTGAGGTACTTATTTTCTTTCCCAACCGATCCTTTCAAACCAACCTCAGAGAATATTTTGTGTATTTTATTGTTATTTTATGCTTTACTACTTTTGTATAGTACAGTGCAAGGGTGAAATGGTGTACTTAATGCATATATATTTCAAAGATTCTTTTAATACTGACTGTAATTTTGTTATCTATACTTTTGTTTCTATTTTTGTTTTGCTGTATTTTTTGCCCTCTGTGCCTTCATGCCTTGAGCATTGTATTTTGTGATTGCTGCTGGTTAGGATTTACTTGCACCCTGATCATATCAGAAGCTTTCATAAAATGTGCAAGTACATAGATGTTCAGTGCAACTATGTGACAAATATTTTTTAAACTGTTCATATTTTTAAAAAAAAGTTCTAAAAGTATCAGGGTATATGCAATAGTTACCAATAAATCCATGTGATCAGAAAGCGATGCTTTTTATTTATGTTGATTTACCTTACAATTTTATATTTTACACTGATGATCCGCCTATGATATCAGCAAATAAGTCCTTAGTGAGTTCCTTGGTGCGTTCTTTACTATTGTGAGATTGCATCCATTCATTTTGGCGATGACGGAACAGGTTAAGATGCCACTTTGATGCAAGTATGGATCCAAACTGGTGTCCAGTAACAAGAGCTTCTTTTTTTGCAAGTTCTTCCATTATTTTAACCTGGTTTTTCAAGGAAGAGGCAGCATACAGTGCCTCCAGAGCACGAGAGCCATGCTGGGAGCATGCCATTGCGACGTACGAGCCCTTAAAACAATTGAAAGGACACAGAATAGAAAAAAAAGCAGATGGAAGGGTAAGTTAACATTTCATGGTGATCACACACCTGTAACTTGAATAGAAGACGTTCCCTGCTTTTCTCACCAACAAATTCACTTTTAACAAATGCGTCCATGACATGTGAACCTCTGGCATCACACATTAAGGCCTTTAATTTATCAGCAGGCATTTCCAAAATGCTGTTGACAATCTGTTTAAAGAGGAAGATTGCAAGTCAAGATTAATATAATAATGTGTAAGTTTGTGAGAAGAAATCCACAACAAAGAGAAGAAAATACCAACCCTAATTGGTTTGGAGAATGTTAAGAGAGTTTGAAGGATGATGGTACCGTGAAGATTTAGTCTGGATTTAACATAACCATCCTTTGCAACGGTACTTTGAGTGGGTTCATCAGCTTGAGCCTTGAAAGTTTCGTAGGTACACAACCTTGCACACAAAGGAGCCACAAACGGTCGTCTCTCTTCTGGTTCATAGCAATTTAGGGCTTTCATAAGGTTCTGTAAATAATATTTCCATGAGATATAATCCACATTGCTCAGGGATAGCCAGTAGAATTCCAACTCACTTCTATAAAAAGTCCTTGTTTGGCTGATAATCTTTTACAAGCTTGACATAATGCAAGTACAACTCCACTTTTTCCACTAGCTATAAGTTTATCCAATTCTGGTGCCATTTCATCAAATACAAATTCAAACTAAAAGAAAAACCAACAACATTAATTCATGGGGACATTAGGGATCATAGGTTGAAATTGTAGGAAGAATAGAAAGAAAAGCAGCAAAACATTAAAATACAAGAGAACTAAACTTACCTCAACCTTGTCCTGAAATCTTGCCAGTAGTCGCTGAACAGAAAAATTGGCGGTGTTGTCTTTTCCTAATTCTGTGAGACGGCCCATGAAGCACATGGCATACATTTGAGTTACATATTTTGACGATGCCTGACTCAAGGCCGCCTCCAAAAGTCTTAATGAGGGTTCAGAAGAAAATACTTTAGGTACTACTACAGTCTGATCTGGGAAAATTAATGCCTGTTAGTATCATCACAAAATCTTATCTCGTTAGATAAGAACACATTGTAAAGTACCTGATTCTTTCTTTTCATCGTCATCTGTATTTTTGGCACTGAACACATTGTCAATAAGGTGTTTTATCATTGCTTTTTTCAATTTGCGGTGAGTTTTAGATAGAGCTATCAATAGTGTTTGTAAAAGACAGGATGTTGAGTTTGAATAGGCCAAATCTGCTCAAAATGAAACAAGGTTTTAAAAAACTACACATCAGCACAAGAAAGTAAGAAACAGCAAGAAAAATGTATCTTACCAATAAATTGTGGGAATGCTAATATGCGTTCATAAAACTCTTTTACCACATCCTTGAAGCCATCAGGTAACGGTTTGTCTTCTTGCTTCTCTTCATCATCATCTTTTGAAAATTCAGGAAGGAAAATTTCATGTTTTTTCTGGTTCTGATTTGTAGCCTTTGGCTCACCAGTTGTGGACGGTGAGCCAGAAAGACATAGAAGAACCGTTCTAATGACAAATATTGCATAATCGTCCCACAGAAACTCATCCAAGTTATTCAAAGTAAACTTGGCTACTTTCAATACCCAGCTGAATGCACTTTCAGCTTTCAATGCTGGCTCAGCCTCCTCTGAGGCGTCCGTTTCTCCACCTTCAGGTCTGTCCTGAAAAAGAAAGAAACAATATCATAGGTGGCAACCTACACACGACAGAACAAAATATTTAAATCATGTCATGAACTTACCAGTCCATATTTGGTGACTTTGGCTAGCAAACATTGAAGGACATGACTGGCAAACCTGTTGGTCACTACAACTCTGAGATTGGACGAAAGAGCATCCATGAACCGTACGAGTACAGCGCTCCCTTCGACATTCAGCGGAAGCAACTCTATCAGCTTCTCAATCACCCTGGAGCCGACCTGGTTGCTGCTGATGTGCTCCTCCTGGCCGTCTGTCGTGGCGAGTGCGTTGAGAACGAACACATCTGCGAGCAGCAAACTGACTGTTGGTACCCAGTCATGAAGAGACCCCTCCACCCACCCCACAAACAGCCCGTCCTAACCTCGCTCCTGGGGGTCGTCGAAGCCCTTGGACACGAGCTCCAGGACGCGCACGAAATAGTCGTACTGATCCTGGTCGAGCTGAGAACCGTGGCCGAACTTGCCCTTCTTGCCGAAGCCCCGGGCATTGGCGAGGAAGCCCTTCTTCTTGCGTTTTCTGCTCACGTTCCTGCCATGTTGCTGCTCTCCCTCGGGGGCCGCCATCTTGAATGTTGTTGTTTTGACGCACCGGTTTCCGTTTCCCTTCCAGGGCCCAACTTTCGTCTGCTGCCCGTCCTGTCAAATGCCTCGGCCGTCACCCGACTTCGTCGCGACGCCGCGTGCTCCGTCCATTTCTCGCGTGTTTTGTGTGAGGCGCGGTCGTGGCCGTGGACGGCGGGCCGAGCCGGGACGTCGTGGACCTGCCCCGGCGCTGCTCGCGGTGGTGTAGGTCGTTGGGGCGGCCGTCGTCGTCGCCGCGGCCCGCGCCGAAGCCAGGTTAGAGTCCGGGCTCGCGTGGGATCCGTCCGTCCGGGCGGTGTCCGCGGCCGTCGCCGCACCTCGCCGTCGTCCTCGGGCCCGCTTTGACGCGCGCCTCCGGCCAGGTTCGCCCGGATCTTCGCCTGCTCCGGCGTTTCCGTCGCCGGGGCCCCTGCGGAGTCCGCCCCAGAGGGGCATCGATCAGACGGAGGGGGAGGGGCAGCGCGAGCGCCCCCAAGGTTACGCCAGGGCAGGCCAGGGCCCTTCGGCAGCCCGCCCGCCCCCGCTGGATGCGTCGGGAATGAAGGGACTCGTGCCGCTGCCATCTCGAGAGGACCCCGGCCTGGCGCCAGCGACCGCCGCCTCAGCCAGTGAGTACCTTGGGTACCTTGGGTACCTCCACCCAGGAGGGGGCCAGCAGGGGGGAGGGGAGGGGGGGGGGGGGTATAAAGCGCTCACGGGGGCACAGGTCCAATCGGCCACTGTGCCTCTGGCATGCAGAATGCAGACAGGCCCGAAGGGACCCCCAGGGTCTGCACAGCAGGTTATTCACGGTGAACTGCATCGGGGTCGATTTCATGGTTTAGATTGTGACTAACGTGGAGCTCCTTTTTTTTTCTGTTTTGGGGGGAAAGTTGGGTGTTGTGCCCTGGCCTTTTCTTATCAACGCCTTGTTGTCGTCATTGGTGTGGGTCCTGATAGGACCTGTCCCTGGAAACTTCTACGACAAAAACTTTAAATAGGGAAAACATTTTTTTTTTTAGATGACGAGCTGTAACGCTCTATGAGTTAACCCTGTGTGCACTCCACGACACTCCCAGCTTATGAGCTAGAGGCCTTCTCCATTGACGGCGCTCTTAAACTCAAAACTGTGTCCAGTGTCAGTAACTTTCTCTGAGCGTAACTGACAGTGGCAGCTGGCTGGGGGTCATTGGCCTGTCATCAGACTGCGGCGGGCGGAGGCGGCGCTGCAGCAGACAAGGATCGCTGAACGGCCGTCTGCTGCGAGCTGACAGCTGACAGCTGACAGCGCTGCCCGCGCCGCCGAGCTGAATCGCTAGGGGATTTGCGATTCTGCTGCAGCGGGCGCCCCATTGCGTAATCGCCCTGGCAAGTTCACGTACTTGTTCGTGTGTGTGTGTGTGTGTGCGTGCGCGCGTGTGTGTGTGGAAGTGTGTGTGTGTGCGCGCCGTGCAGTGCCGTGTGCCAAGCAGGGCACACCAGAATTAGACCAGACGACGCTTTTCCCAGGGGAAGGACCGGCGGAGGGGGTGGTGGTGGGGGGAGACACACCCCCTTTGGGTAGGCGGGGACCCGCGGTGCATAACTTTGGGTCTTACGGGTGTTACGCTGGTTATTCAAGCACTCGCTCCTTAATAGTACCATTTTACTTTTAAAAAAAAACCTTTTTTTTGGGGGGGGGGGGGCAAGAACGGCTCGGAGAAAGAGGGTGGGTATGGAATGGCGGGATCGTGTTCTCATATTTGCTGTCCTCTTTTTTTGTCCACAATTTTTTTTTTGTCTTTGTTTTCTTGAGCGAAAGGGCCCCCCGTGGTCGCTGAGCTGTGGTAGTAGTGGTGGTAGCAGCTTCGGTGCCGGTGGGTCGCGCCTCGGACGACACGGCGGCGGGAACGGGGACGGGCTCTGCCAGCCGCTCTAGGAGGTGGATCCCCCGGGAGCGCCATCCTTATTTAGAGCTGACGTCGCCCATTGATGACACTGATTCAGCACTTTTTATTTTTCTCTCTCGCGCGCGGTCCCGCTCTATCTCTCTCTCTCTCTGTCCCCCTCCTGCTCGCTGCTCCGCGTCTCCTTATCTCTCTCTGTCTCTCTCTGTCTCTGTCTCTCTCTCTGTCTCTCTCTCTCTCTGCCTCTCTCTCTGTCTCTCTCTCTCTCTCTCTGTCTCTCTCTCCTCTCTCTCTCTCTCTCTCTCTCTCTCTCTCTCTCTCGCTCTCGCTTCCTTTTCCCTCTCACCGCGGCCTTCCCTGGTGTCGGCATGCCGGTAATTCCCCCCTCTCGTCTCGTCGGCCGGCGCACGGAAAAGTAATATTACTATTAGTAATTTCTTTTCGTGCAAAACCAAAGAAAATACTTGTTTTTAAAAAAAAGTAAATATTGAACGCGAATTTTTTGGTGGTCGGCGAGGCTCGGCTCAGAGACGACATGGACGCGAGGCGGAGTGCAAATTGGCACTGTGGCGGCGGCGCCACGGCTCATGGCCCCTCATGGGCGGCCGCCACTTTTGGCGGCCGCGACATGTGCGCGTACATACTTACACGACGCGGCTGGCGGCGTCATGACTCATGAATGCCGTGAATGAACGATTCTAGTAGTCGTCGTCGTTCATTGTCGCGCCATGAATGCCGTGACATGCCGTGACCCCCCGCCCGAAGAGGAAGCGGCTCGTTCGGACCGTTTAAAGAAAAGGCCGTCTCACCCCGCGGAATACAAAAAAAAAAAATATTGTTCTGCGTCTCCTCTGCTGTTGGTGTTCGAACCCACGCCAATTATAATAATGCGTACAATTTAAAATTATTAAATTTTCTTTGAAAAACTCCAAAATGGTTAAAAAAGTACTTTTTTTTATCCAAAAAGAACGACAAATAAATAAAACAACCGGAATTTTTGTGGAGGTTTACTGACAGTGTTGATGTGTTGTTGTGGTAATTTCTGTTTGACGGTCGACCCGTACTGGACGGACGCATTTACTCAAAACTGGATCCCTCCCCGAGTATGACGTCCGTGCGTGCGGGAGGTGTCTGTGGGTGCGAGAGAGACAGGATCAGGGAGAGAGGGAGAGATACTGCGCGTGCCGTCAGTGAGAGAGAGAGAGAGAGAGAGAGAGAGACGACGGGGGAGCAGATAATTTGCGTCGTGTATACGTCATCCGGGCGTGTACATGGAGTGTACGTACTGTCTGCTAGGGGAATGCCTCATTGTTTGTGCCTTGCGGAGAGTAAAGACCCAGTGCTCCTCAAAACCCAACAGAGCAAGAGAGAGAGTGAGTGAGTGAGTGAGTGAGTGAGTGAGTGAGTGAGTGAGTGAGTGAGTGAGTGAGTGGTGAGTGAGTGAGTGAGTGAGTGAGTGTGAGTGAGTGTGTGAGTGAGTGAGTGTGAGTGAGTGAGTGAGTGAGTGAGTGAGTGAGTGAGTGAGTGAGAGTGAGTGAGTGAGTGAGTGGAGTGAGTGAGTGAGTGTGAGTGAGTGAGTGAGTGAGTGAGTGAGTGAGTGAGTGAGTGTGAGTGAGTGAGTGAGTGAGTGAGTGAGTGTGAGTGAGTGGTGAGTGAGTGGAGTGGTGAGTGGTCGAGTGGTCGAGTGGTCGAGTGGTCGAGTGGTCGAGTGGTCGAGTGGTCGAGTGGTCGAGTGGTCGAGTGAGTCGAGTGGTCGAGTGGTCGAGTGGTCGAGTGGTCGAGTGGTCGAGTGGTCGAGTGGTCGAGTGGTCGAGTGGTCGAGTGGTCGAGTGGTCGAGTGGTCGAGTGGTCGAGTGGTCGAGTGGTCGAGTGGTCGAGTGGTCGAGTGGTCGAGTGGTCGAGTGGTCGAGTGGTCGAGTGGTCGAGTGGTCGAGTGGTCGAGTGGTCGAGTGGTCGAGTGGTCGAGTGGTCGAGTGGTCGAGTGGTCGAGTGGTCGAGTGGTCGAGTGGTCGAGTGGTCGAGTGGTCGAGTGGTCGAGTGGTCGAGTGGTCGAGTGGAGTGGTCGAGTGGTCGAGTGGTCGAGTGGTCGAGTGGTCGAGTGGTCGAGTGGTCGAGTGGTCCGAGTGACCGAGTCCGAGTGTCCGAGTGTCCGAGTGACCGAGTGACCGAGTGACCGAGTGACCGAGTGACCGAGTGACCGAGTGACCGAGTGACCGAGTGACCGAGTGACCGAGTGACCGAGTGACCGAGTGACCGAGTGACCGAGTGACCGAGTGACCGAGTGACCGAGTGACCGAGTGACCGAGTGACCGAGTGACCGAGTGACCGAGTGACCGAGTGACCGAGTGACCGAGTGACCGAGTGACCGAGTGACCGAGTGACCGAGTGACCGAGTGACCGAGTGACCGAGTGACCGAGTGACCGAGTGACCGAGTGACCGAGTGACCGAGTGACCGAGTGACCGAGTGACCGAGTGACCGAGTGACCGAGTGACCGAGTGACCGAGACCGAGTGACCGAGTGACCGAGTGACCGAGTGACCGAGTGACCGAGTGACCGAGTGACCGAGTGACCGAGTGACCGAGTGACCGAGTGACCGAGTGACCGAGTGACCGAGTGACCGAGTGACCGAGTGACCGAGTGACCGAGTGACCGAGTGACCGAGTGACCGAGTGACCGAGTGACCGAGTGACCGAGTGACCGAGTGACCGAGTGACCGAGTGACCGAGTGACCGAGTGATCGAGTGATCGAGTGATCGAGTGACCGAGTGATCGAGTGACCGAGTGATCGAGTGATCGAGTGATCGAGTGACCGAGTGATCGAGTGATCGAGTGATCGAGTGATCGAGTGATCGAGTGATCGAGTGATCGAGTGATCGAGTGGTCGAGTGAGTGTGTGGTCGAGTGATCGAGTGGTCGAGTGATCGTGTGGTCGAGTGACCGAGTGACCGAGTGACCGTGTGATCGAGTGAGTGTGTCGAGTCGAGTGAGTGTGTGGTCGAGTGAGTGTGTGGTCGAGTGAGTGTGTGGTCGAGTGAGTGTGTGGTCGAGTGAGTGTGTGGTCGAGTGAGTGTGTGGTCGAGTGAGTGTGTGGTCGAGTGAGTGTGTGGTCGAGTGAGAGTGTGGTCGAGTGAGAGTGAGTGAGAGAGAGGGGGATGCTCTGTGACGAGCCGCGGCTGGGAGCGCCGTGTGGGTAGGCAATGCCATGCGCTCCTGCAGGCGTGTTGCCTACCCGGCGGCCGTCAGGGGCTCGTTGGGGGGAGCGTCGTCGTGTGTGTGTGTGTGTGTGTGTGTGTGTGTGTTTATGGAAGTTTTCTGTGAATAAAGCTTCCACTGGACGCGAGTCTCCGTTTGGTTGTGTGTCGGCCGTCTCTATAGATCAGCGACAAACACTTCCCGTAGGTCCCATCTCTCTCTCTCTCTCTCGCACACACGATGCTGACGAGTCATCCCCTGTGCACCTTTATCTCCTTGTTAGCAACTCCTTAAGTAAACACACCCCGCCCCCCCCCCCCCCCCCCCCCCTGCCGCGCGCGCCCGCGAGTCGACAACGAGAGACATTTTAATGATCTTTATGCGCCGATACTTAATTGTTGTTTTGTTGCACCAAACTTTTTCACGTGCGCCGCTGCTGGTGGACTCTGGCACGGTAACCGCGGGGGGTCCTCGCGTTCATCTGTGTGCATAGATGTTGTTTTTGTGCATGTCATCCCGTCGGAGTGTAATATAAAGCTTATCCAATGACTGCAGTCTCTGCCTCTCTCTCTCTCTCTCTCTCTCTGTCTCTCTCTCTCTCTCTGTCTCTCTCTCTCTCTCTCTCTCTCTCTCTCTCTGTCTCTGTCTCTGTCTCTGTCTTCTTCGGCTCAACTCGTCGTTATGTGGCAGGCCCACACACCCGTACCGTGCGTCACATCTCTCTCTCTCTCTCTCTCTCTCTCTCTCTCTCTCTCTCTCTCTCTCTCTCTCTCTCCACTTTTGATAAGCCACCCCCCCCCCCCCCCCCCCCGTATGAGAGAGAGACGCTCATATAATCTTGTTACAACGCCGGTGACACGTTATATATATATATGTATATATATATGTAAAAGGTCACGGACACTTTCTCTTCTATCCACGCGCGTGGGCGGTGCTGGGGAGAGACGACGTGGCAATAGCAAAGAGCGCATAGAATTGTCAGATTGCGGCACATTTGTCAATCCTTATCAATCATGGATAAAGAAAGAAAAGAAAAGTAGTGTTGTGTGGGTTGATACAGTAGACGTGACGGCGAAAAAAAAATGTGCGGATTAATATAATAGACGTGCCAAAAAAAGTAGTAATTTTTTAAAAAATGGTGTGCGGGTTTGTACAATATAGACGTGTCATAGATGTCCAAAAAAAAAATGAAATGGCGTGGTTGCATGGCAGTGCGTGCGGCGGGCGCTGCGTGGAAATGTTTCGCACATGTAATGGCGGTCGTCCGCTCCACTTGCGGCCGGATACATATTACTTTGTCTGCAGATAACACACACGATGCGTCGGACTGCGGCTCCTTTCATTTTTATATTATTATTTTTTTATTTTTATTATTTTATTCTGCTTCCCGCGCCCCGCCCCCCTCCCTCTATCGTCATTTGTCGGCGCAACTTTTCCCGCGAGCTGATAACACACACACACACACACACACACACAAGCAGGCCGTTACTTTCTTTCGCCGCCCGCGCCCCACGTTTTCGATTTTCGCCAATTAATCGCAAAAGATTACCGCTATGTGCTGCGTGATTCCGCTATAATTAGGGTGATAAAGCGCGACCCCAGGGGGGGGGGGGGGAGAGCACTACACAGTGCGAACGCTGCAGTGAAAACTACAGGCTTGGTGAGACTACAGTAACTGTAGTTTATAGTGTGAGCGCGGCGACCGAAGGGGGCGTAATAGCTGACAGCGTAATAGTGCGTAATATGGAGTCTGCACAGTCGGGTCACATTTTTTTCGAGAGTGGGCGGCGGCGACCTTGTGAGCGAAGAGACCGCGTGCGACAGCACACCTGGAAAGTACCCTTATCTCTTCAAGAGGCAGGTGCGTCTGTGTGTGTGTGTGTGTGTGTGTGTGGGTGTGTCTGGCTGCGCTCAAATAGTTGCCCAATGTTGGCCAATGATTTTCTATATTCCTGTATGCGCGGCGGGGTATTTAAAATTATTTTTCGCTATATTTTTTTTATTGTGTCGTTCCAAACTAATTTTTTTTAAACTTTCCCGCGCGCTGCTGCATCCCCCCCCCCCTTCCCCCTCTCCTCCCCACCTCCACGCTTTACCTTAAACTTGAAAATGTAAATCTGACGAAAGTGTTGGGTTGGCGTGAATCATCCGAGAGGTTCGCTCTCCGCGGGCCCCCCGGGCCGTGCTCTCGGGACCGGCTGGCCTCTCTCGGGGGCCCCCGGCTGCTCCTGGGGGCCCCCCGGCAGCTCCTGGCATCGTGCCGCGGCGGCGTCTGCAGCAGCGGCCGTTCGCGTCGTCTGCAGTTACCATTCAGTTTTAGCCCCCCCCCCCTCCTCCTCCCCGTACCACGTGACCACTGTCATGCGTGCTGCCATTTTAAAACACCTGTTTTTCATTTTGCGGTTTGTTTTTTTTTTGTTGCAAAAATTTCGAAATTAAAAAAAATAGGACAACGAAAAGTAATAAGTATTTTTTTTTTTGAAAATCGTGTGCAACGACGATGGCGCGATGAATGATAAATGGTCATTATTAATGATCATTGATTAATTTTAATTTTATTGATTACCATAGTGATGATAGTTAATTATGATGATTCAGGATCAGAGCGGACACACACACACACACTCATATTATTATTGTCCTTTTCGTTTGACACAGTGACGCGGCGCGAGTCTCCCCTCCCGCTTCCGCGTGTACTCTCATGGCCCGTCCGCCGCCGGTGCGTCAGCGGCCGCGCTCTGATTTGGTATTCACAGCCGCCGCCGCCCCGCCCGACCGCGGAGCCCGTAGGCTTTTACCGGGTTTTAACCGGGTTTTACCGGGTTTTACCAGCTTCGACGCGCGCGGGGCTCGGGGGGGCTATTCTCTTGAAATTTGACCGCCGCCGCGCCAGTTCCCCGACCTCTCTCTCTCTATATATATATATATATGCCGTCTGGGAACAAAAAAAAAAGAAAAGAAAAGGATAGAGGTATTAGAGAGGCAGCGCAGCGGGGGCGGGGAGACGAGTGGCGGAGCGTCTCTCTCTCACACCCTCTCTCTCTCTCTCTCTTCTTTCTTATCAGAAGCCTGTCACGTGTAGGCCCAGTGATTGCTGCTTCTCCGTTTTGCGAATTTGGACCCCGTGAGTACGCGTGATAAAGAGACTCGTTGTTGCCATGGAAAACACACACACACACACACACACACACACACAGACTCGGATTAATTTTCTTCTGCTCGGAAGAGGCTCTTCGATTGTTTCATGCAAATATAGGAGTGATGCTATCTTTGCACTTATCCGGTTATTGAGTTGTGTTTTTTTTTCTCTTCTCCTTATTCAAGAGTCTTTTGCTGCTGAACTTCTTTTTTTTTTCTGCCACGTCGTCTATCATCAAATAAGATTATATAGGTACTATGCCCGCCACGCGGTCACAAACCCCTCGAGAAAAAAAAAATAAGAGTGAGAGGAGGAACTGAAAATGTGGGTCTCCGATTGCGCAATCCGGCTTCCGGACGGCTATTTAATTTTTTTTGTATAGTTTTTTTTTTAAGTATAATTTTTAAGTCTTATGAACTCCCTGCTTCCTTTTTCTTTTTTTTTTCTCCCTTCCATATCCATATTATGTGGCGGGCGTTTTCGCGGCTAGGCCACTCCTATGATGGGTCAACGTTCCGACGCCCTTGAACGATTGGATGACATGAGTAGACACCACCTCCCTCCCTCCCTCCCTCCCTGCCCTCCCTCCGTCTGTCTAGCTGGCACGGGGCCAGGACAAGGGGGCTACGGCGGGTCGCACGCACACACACGCACACGCACACACACACGCACACACACACACACACACGCATACACACACACACGTATGCACACGAGACTTTCACGAGCAGTGGCCCAAACGTGCGGGGATAGCTATTTGGCCGTGACGTCGTCCACCTCGGTGTTCCGCGGGTTCGAGTACCACCACCACCACCACCACCACCACCACCACCACGGCAGCAGCAGCGGCAGGCAGCAAGGGGGCGAGGAGGGGGGTGATTTTAATGCCACCCCTTCAACCTCTACAACGACCTACCCCCATATCCATAGCGATAAATATCCCCTCCCTTTCACCCTTTCCCCTTGGTCCTGCCGTTTGCGGCGTGACGCGCTCTCCTTTGTCCTCAGCGGCGCGGACCGCTGTGTCGTGTCGTGTCGGAATGCTAACGAGGCGCCGGCGACATCGAACGGCGAGCTGCTCGACGCGAACCTGAATGTGTCCCGGAGAGCGACTCGTCATTGCGGTTCGCTGGGGTTAGCGCACACACCTTCCGCGCCCCGCGAGCTGTCTTTCTCTCTCTCTCTCTCTCTCTCTCTCTCTCTCTCTCTCTCTCTCTCTCTCTCTCTCACACACACACACACACACACCCGCAGCCCTCAGAATCAATATACAACCATTGACAGCGATCAATAGCGCGCCTCGTTGACTTATTTAAACTCTTCGCGGCTCGCGCGCGCGCCTCGCGACGCGATCCGTGTCGCGTCGTCGCCGCCGCCGCCGCCGCTTTTGGACGTGGCTGCTGCCGATAACGTTTCACTTGTCCGCGCTCGTCTGCGAATAAAGCGGCATAACCGCGCGCCGTGAATGCCGCGCACGTTATTTCAAATTGGAAGCCGCCGCGCGCCGCGTAGCAGTGGATCAGACGACGTCGTCGCGGTGCTGTTTGGAGACTCTGGTTGCGCAATGGGGATGCCTTAGGGGATGATAGTGAAGGGGGTGGGTGGGTGGAAGCCCCGCGTGGCGCAGTGCGTGGGGTGGTGGTTGTGGTGGTGGGGGTGGTCGAAGGGCAGCCGTGGCAGCAGCGCTGGCCGTTTTCAAGGCCGCGGCCACTCGGGCTTTGGGGGGGGGGGCGCAGGAGGGTTGGTTATTGGTAGAGAGAGAGAGAGAGAGAGAGAGAGAGAGAGAGAGAGAGAGAGAGAGAGAGAGAGAGAGAGAGAGAGAGGACTTGTCGCAGCGTTTGTGTAGTAGTAGCAGCAGCAGCGGTAGTAGCACGCTTCAGGGTTATATGTACGCCCCCTCCCCCGCCCCCCTTCCCCCCACGGGGTGTCCCGAGCACACCGTACACTCTCACACCGCTCTTGGTCCGCATCAGAGAAGCGCTAAGCAAATATTCGTTTACTACTCTCTACGTTCCTCGCGGCCACAGTCGGTGGGGGCGTCTCGGGGGGCGGGGGGCAGACACGCGAAAAAAAATGAGGGTGCGTGCGCGGTACAGGTTCGTAGTTTTTTTGTAGAAAAATTCAATTTTATTGGTCCGAAAATTTTAACTTTTTTTTTTGGTTTGAAAAAATTCAGTTTTTCGTATTGATGTGCCTATTTTTTAAAAATCTTTTTTTTGTCGTGTGTTGGTGCACTGTCCGTGGTTGGCACTACCGCTGCTTACGGAGCGATGTGCCAAATGGAGGATAGAGGGCGGCTTTGTGGTGGTATGGTGGCGGCGTCGCGGTGGGCAGGAAGGGAAACCCGAGGCGGGGATCGCATCCTTTTGGTCCTGGTAGCGCCTGCTGCCCCCTCCCTCCCTCCCTCCCTCCCTCCCTCCGGCCCCCCGCCGCTCATGCCCCCCCCCCCCCCCCCACGCGGGGCCCGGCAGCCGGCCGGCAGCTGCCGCCTGTGACGCCACCGCCGCCGCTGTCGCTCAGTCTCGCGCCGGTCGCCGCGCCGCTAGCACTCCCACACGCGCACGTCCGCCCCGCGGCCAGCAACGCCACGCCGCCCGCCGGCTGCTCGTACGACCTGACGATACCGGCTCTTCTCTCTCTGGCTCGGTCGGTCGCGCGGGTTCGAGTACCGCGCGGTCCCAAACCTTTCCGTTTATTCTTCGTTCTTCGCGTCTTTCATTTTTTTTTCGGGATCGCACACCGTGTCTGTGGCGCTGCCGGTGGCTCCGCCGAGAGGAACGCACGCAGCCGCGAAGGTGAGTGCGTTGCCGGGCCACAAGTGTCGTCAGCAGGGCGCGGGAAGGATTTCTCTTCCTGCAAATAACCAGTACACACACACACACACACACACACACACACACACACTCACTTGTGACTGGTCGTGTCACGGCCTAATATTAGTGGGCCTGCCTCGCCGACACCGTTGCGAGCACCTTTACAGCACTCGACGTGACCTACGTCTTGCGCACAGTGCAAAAAAAAAAAATGGTTTCAAATCAGAACTGTACTTTTTTGAAAAAAATCAGGCAACTGTAGTCTTTACCCCAAAAAAAAACATCATTTTCCAAAAAACGTCATTTTAAGAGATCGACGCTTTTATATAAACGTCATCTTACCAAAAAAACAAATTTTTACAAGAAAGCTTTGCACCCGATTATCAAAATGTCTTGCTATCTCCTTTCAACCCTCGTGTGTGTGTGAGTCGGCAAGACTACTTCACTATAAGTTTTTTTACTTTAATTTGTGTTGGCAAAAAAAAATGATAACGCTACTTGGCGCGCACGTGTGCGTTGTCCGTTACGCCCATGTCGGCGTGTGATAACGAGATTTTAAGCAGACGCTGTGCGAAAAATGTGTGCGTGTGTGTGTGTGTGTGCCGTGGTGGCGTTATTGAATGAAGAGATAGTAGGAAGGTGTTATCAGCAACGGGATTAGTGGCCTGGTCTTCCTTCTCTCTCTCTCTCTCTCTCTCTCTCTCTCTCTCTCTCTCTCTCTCTCTCTCTCTCTCTCTCTCTCTCAGCCAAAGTATGCTCAAGCAAAGTAGTAAGGTAAAGGGCAAGTCATTGCCACAAACAAAACATTTTCGTGCGCCAAAATGTCAACCTTTTCGCGCCCGCTGCTGCTGCTGTGACAGTATGTCATATCGCAGGAATAACATGTGCGCGACTCAAAGATGTTTACACGTAGTGAGGTAAAAGAAAATATTTAAATGCTGTTTTATACGACGCGAAAAGAAAATGCGTGTTTCACAACTTGTCCTTATTTTCTCATTGCCTTTCTTCTTTTTTTTTTCGTTTCCTTTTTCAAAGGTGTAAGCTGAAACAAATTTAGTCGAGGGCCGCGCACGGTTCTAGAGACGCGTTGAAGGGCGAGGAAGAGGAAGAGGAGGGGAGGGGAGGAGGATGGAGGATGGAGGGGGGAGGGGTGTTGGGTTGAGGTTCTGCACCGTGACGGCCGCTTCCTCGAATCCTTCCCGCGCTGCTCGTTTGTTTTTGACTCTCGTGTATACCGCGAATCGCGCGGCGCCGCGGTCAGTTTTCAAAAGTGTATCTCTGCGAAAGAAGAGGAGGCAGTGTTGGAGAAAGGGAGAGAGAGAGAGAGAGAGAGAGAGAGAGAGAGAGGAGAGAGAGAGAGAGAGAGAGAGAGAGAGGGAGAGAGAGAGAGAGAGAGAGAGAGAGAGAGAGAGAGAGGGAGAGAGAGAGGGAGGGAGGGGAGGACAGGCAGACAGACATCCGTTGGTGACGGCGTGTCCTTGGGATACCAGGGCGGTGGGAACAGGGGCGCCTGTATTCCGGGCGGGAGGCAGACTCGGAAGTGCCTGCCGCAGCCACCACCCCCGGCAAACAGTCCGCTGCGGTGCATACTCTGCCCGGCCGGGCGTCGCCACTAAAATAGACCACGTTCGAGCCGCGCGACACTGGTTTCTTTCTTAGAGTGCAGTGAATTTTTTTTCCGGGAAAAAAAAATAGTTTGGTTTTTACAGCCTTCACTGGAGCGTATTGCTTGCAGTCTAGCTTGCCGCTGTTGTTGTTCAACATGGAGATCTATCTCGTATCAGCTGAAGTGCGAAACCGATCCCGCACTGCAAAATAACAGAGTTTTGGAATTCTAAAAAAAAAAAAAATCGTAATTTTGGCGCCATCTCCAGATATGCGCGCGTACTCCCTATGCAACTACTACGGCCACGGCGGTGCGCTCTCGGATTCTCCTTATCTAACCACTTCTTTGTCGAAAATTCGAGACGACCCGCGCGCGACCCCCTTTTTACTTCGTGATAAGAGTCGTATTGATTATACCGGCCCCCGTCTCTGTCTCTCTCTCCGTCTGTCTGTCTGTCTCTCTCACACACTACATCGTCTGCCGAAAAAGGGAAGAATGCACTACAATATGCTGTGGGGGCCCGCAGCCGCCTGGGCGGCGGTGCCGTAGGCTGGAGAACTGATCGATGCTACCATAGCAGCCCATGGTAGCAAGCCCATGGTGGTTAACACCAGGCCGCCTTTGGCAGTGCACGGCGTCGTGGAGCCCTTGGTACCATCACCATGGTCATTTGATGGTGACGATGGTGCTGCCGGCCTCGTGGTTGATGGTTGGCGGTGCCGCCTCGCCGACAGGTACAAACGTCTGCTTGTGTGAGTCGCAGCCGTGCCGCACGCCACGGCGGGGGGCAGGGGGGCGGCAGCGGCGGCGGTCCCAGGGCCAGTGGCGCCGCCACGCGCCGCCACGCGCCGCCACGCGCCGCCACGCGCCGCCACGCGCCGCCGCAGACCGTGTCATTAACGCGGCATCGATTGAATAAGGGGCGTCAGAGATGCCGCCCTCTTTTGTCAAACTTTGTTACATTATCACCATCATCTGGGCTCGGAGCCAGCTGAGGATTACATGAACGTCGCGACGCCTTTTCCCAGGGAAAGGGGGGGGGGGGGGGGGGCTCGGAAGGAGTAGTTTGTGTTTTGTCTACGATCCGGTCTGCTGACACCCTCCCCCCAGCCAATTTTTTTTTTTTTGAAAAATCATTTTCTCAAAATCGACTGTGTTAATCGCTGCTTTGAGTCATCTGTCTGTAGGCGTATACTTGGCTTTTGGCTTTTTAATGCGTGGGTTTGAGGAGGGCTGTGGAGGGAGGGAGGGAAGGGGGGGGGGGGCTCCGTCCAGAGCCTCAACCGATCGGCCCTCCTCTTGCGCCGCGAGGCGACCTTGATCTGACATTGGCCGTGGAGCGGGAGGAGCCTTGGCATTGTACAGTCAGAAGCGTCGCGGGTTCAAATCCCCCCACTCTCTCTCTTTTTCAAATCAGACGTTTAGAGGACGGTTCAAAGTTTGGCGCGCAGCGCGCAGGCAGGTTGTCGAACTTGATAACGTGGGAACGGCATCCGACCCCCCCTAATTATCCGTTTATTTTGTTGTCTTTTTTTTTTGCTCTTTTGTCCGGCTTAAGTTTACGGCCAGAGTTCGCGGCTGTCGCGACATTCGATATCTATTTTATGTATTTTTTTTTCGCGTTCATTGATCCGAAGCGTGTTCTACATATCTCGCATATATTTTTTTTTGCTCAAATCATCTACTTCTTTTTTTTTGTGACTTACGTTTACGACCACAGTTGGCGGCTGTCGAGACGTTCGATATCTATTTTATACGTTGTTTTTTTTTCCCGATCACTGATCCGCTCGTGTTCTACATATTATTATTTTTTTCTCTCCTTTCCTACCCGCTCCTAACGGTTTTGGCTCGGGTGGCGCGGTGCATAATGGAATTTTCCTTCCTCCTCCAGTGCTGCCGCTGCCGCGGGACCCCCGGCGGGCACGGCTCTCCAGGGCGGCCCGACTGGGTATCCGGAGACTCCAGGGACTCCAGAGACCCGGCTCTGGAAGGAATCCCTCTCCATAAAGCCGTACAGCTGGAAAACCGAACCCTTAGGAGAAAAAAAATTCGAAATGAATTTTCAGCAGTTTGATGATCTCTACTGCTGAATGAGTTCTAGGGGAAGCGACGCACGTGACACTAGAGTCGTCTGCTCTTGTGTCGTCTTCTCACGCAGACTCTTTCCCACCTCTTTCTCTCCGACGTCAAAAGTTTGCGAAGTACGCGGGTTCGAATGCAGCCGCCGCCGCGCTTTTTGCTATGGTTGGCGAGCCTTGTAACAGGATGGCGACCCGCCAAGAGAAAAAACCCACGGGTGAGAGAGAGAGAGAGAGAGAGAGAGAGAGAGAGAGAGAGAGAGAGAGAGGGGGGGGGGGGGAGGGGGGGTCCTGGCGCAGTTTAGTCAGAGAACGATAAGACGTCACACGAAGAGGAAGTGGCGGCGGGTTCTCTTTCAAGAAAGCTGGCTAAGCTTTCTTAGTATGAGTGGTCGGGAAAGGCGTGCACCCGGCGTCCAATGGCGGCGCTCCCCTTGCATTGGAATCCTGCATCCTTCAGCCGCCGCACGCTGCCGTCGTGTCGTGCCGCCGTCAGAGGGCCGCTGGATATAATCGTGTACACGCTTATCTGCACGACGCCGCACATACCGCTGTCAATCACGTGTTTTGTGTGCTGCATACACTCTCAAGAGAAAACGGAAAAAAATGTTAGCAATGAAAAAAAAAACGTGCGTGAAGAGTGCGTGTGGCATATATATATATAGTTCGTGTTCGGTGCGGTCAGGGGCAGCAACCTGGTGGATGCTGTAATGAGGGACAATGTGTGTCTGTCTGTCTCACTCACTCACCGGCACGCTCCGTATCGGTAGTTCTCTCTCTCTCTCTCTCTCTCTCTCTCTCTCTCTCTCTCTCTCTCTCTCTCTCTCTCTCTCTCTCTCTCTCTCTCTCTCTCTCTCTCTCTCTCTCTCGCTCTCACGGCCATTATAGAGCTTCGCGGATTCGGGTACTTCTCGGACTCGGAACCGCGGCTGATGCCTGCGGTGGGCTCTCGAAACCGGTTAGGGGACTCCAAAGGGGGTCCCTATGGCTGCCCGCGCGCGGGGCCACAGAAAAACCGACGCGGCGTGCGACGCGGGTACTTGAACCCGGACCCCCCTCGTGTCATACATTGTGTCCTGTTGAAAAATTAGGAGTGTTAGGAGTTGGATCTGGGTAATTTCTTTCACGCAAACCATTTTAAAAAAAAAGAAAAGGTCGGGGTATTCACCCGCCGTGTCTCCCCCCCCCCCCCCCATTCATGGGAGCCCCCCCCCCCCCCCCGGGTCTGCTGTTTTTATGAATCGCAAAGGCATCGTGCTTGCTACTCGAATACTACACGCCCCCCCCCCCCCGCCTCCTCCCCCGAAACACAATGGTCGATAAACCATGACGCTCTCCATCCTCGTCTCTCTCTCTCTCCCTCCCTCTCCCTCTCCCTCCCCTCCCTCTCCCTCCCTCTCCCTCTCTCTCCCTCCCTCTCCCTCCCTCTCCCTCCCTCTCCCTCCCTCTCCCTCCCTCTCCCTCCCTCTCCCTCCCTCTCTCTCCCTCTCTCTCCCTCTCTCCGTGTCGTGTCCTGCTCTCCCAAGGACGTGAACATGCCGTGCCGTCGGTGCCGCGTGCCAAACCGCCCGGCCCCTCGCGGCACGTGCCATTCGCCTTTTTTTTTGTCTCCCTTTTCTGTCGCGCGCCTTCCTACTTCTGGGTGTCTAGTAGGAGAGAACCTGCCGCGGGTTCGAGTACCCGCACCCGACACGGCATATGTTTTTTTGTTTTGTTTCTTTCTTGTTTGTTGTAATATTTGTGCGAGCCGTTTCTCACGGTTGTCTGTCTCTCTCTGTCCCGCAGCTGCACCGGGCGGGTAGTGTGCGGCACCTGCAGCTGCCCCGGGCGGCGCCATGAGGGACACGGGGCCGCGGGTCATCCCGGACGCCGCCGTCTTCAAGGACGTCGTCATCGTGGGTGAGTTGGGCGCGCGCGCCGGCAGAGGGCGCCAAAGTATGAAAAGGAAACGGAACAATAACAAAAAAAAAATGGGGAGGCTCGAACCATTACACCCCGCGTGGACGGCGGGGGTGTTCGAACCCGCGGCGGCCGCGGGGGAGGGGGGGGGGGGGCGGCGCCGCACATGTGTCTAGTATATCACTTGACTCACCGACGCACGTCATCGGACGAAAATGGATCGCCCCGTCGCGCGTGTGTGTGTGTGTGTGTGTGTGTGTGTGTGTGTGTGTGTGTGTGTGTGTGTGAGGGTCTTGGCGATGACCTCTACCCCTTTTCCCTTTCCTGTGCCCTCCCCCGCCCCCCCCCCCCCCCCCCCCCCCCCCCCCCCTCTGGTCTTGTTCGCGCCGTGCTGCTGCCGGGTGCATGGCGCCCGGCGGCGCCAGTGTAGGCAACCCGTTACACTTCCGTGTCTGACGGGTCGGCGTGGTCGCCGACTGCAGGCGCTCTCTCACCCTTTCTGCCCCCTCCTTCTGCCCCCTCCCTCCCCCCCCCCCCCCCCCCTCCCTCCCCCCCCCCCCTCCCCCCCCCCCCCCCCTCTCCCCCCCCCCCCTCCCCCCCCCCCCCCCTCAGCGGTCGATGTCCGTGACGCCCCTACACCCTCACCGTCCTCTTCAGACCTGTGTGATTGTAAGGAACACAAAAATAATCGTTACCGGTCAATAACGGGAGATTTTCGTTTTTCTTTTGTTTTCAATTTGTTGTCGGCGTCCTTGTCTGACCCTCCCCGCTCCCTCTCTCTCTGTCCGTAGGTAACGGCCCGTCCGGCATCGGCGTGTCGCACATGCTGGCGGGGCACCGGCCCTACCTGCGCGGCAGCCAGCACCCGGACGAGATGCTGTCCGCCAGGCTGGCGGGGGTGATGGCCGGGGCCGGGGCCGTGGCCGGGGCCGGGGCCGCGCAGCCCGTGCCGCTGCTGCGACAGGACCTGCGCCTGCTGTCGCAGGGCCTCGAGGGCCGCGCGCCGCACCCGCTCTCGCTGCTCATGGACGCCCTGTCGCACCCGGGCGCCGACCAGGGCCTGGAGCTGCCCTCGCTGCTGCAGTGGCGCCACCACCCGGAGCTCCGCGTGGACCACGTCGTCCTGGGCACCAGCCCCCCCGGGGGCGCCTGGCAGGTGAGGCAGCGCCCCACACACACACACACAGTTTTTCTTTCCCCTTCGCCACGCCTTACTGACCGTTTGTCTGTCTGTCTGTCCGCGCAGACCATGATTGGCAACGTGCTGACCATCAGCTTGGCCTCCTGGATGGAGCTGCCGGGGCTGGACTTCCGGACGTGGGAGAAGACGGTCGGGTCCCTGCATGCCACGGAGCACGCCAACAACAACAACAACAACAACAACATCAACAACATCAACAACAACAACAACGAGCGGTACAACTCGTGCCTGAACAACAACAACAACAACATCAGCAACAAGGAGGGCAGGGCGAGGGCTGCCTCCGTAGCGCAGTACTACGCAGACTATGTGAGACTGAGGGGACTCAAGAAGTTCTTCCACTGCGGCACCAAGGTGCTCAATATAGAGCCACTGGAAAATGCGGCCTGTCAGGTAAATACCCGTATGACTTGTTCTGATTTTTATCGTTCCATGTTGTTTTTGTATTTTTATTAGTGTCGTGTATGACATTTAACTGTGTTTGGAATTTTGCAGTGTACTGAGAATGCGTCCAGCGGCTGGTGTGGAAGGAAGCAATGCTTTGCTCGCGCTTTGTGGCTCGTGGAAGGCTTTGACCAGGTCAACAGACAGCCCTTCTGCTATGTTAGCCAGAAGGTGGTGATTGCGACTGGTTGCACGAGCAAACCTAATCGATTGAACATCCCTGGAGAATTGACAAATAACAATCGCATCGTGCATGACTTCGGCTCTGTTGAGGAGCTGGTGGGGAGAATCAGAGCAGAAGCAGACAGAGACCAGACAGGTAAATTCGAATCCCAGTTCACTTTGCTTGGGGCTTGGTCCTGGTGGTATATTGCCAGCCTTTATCTTAACTTAATATAATTTTTCTCATGATCAGGTGTCGACCCTATCCTCATCGTGGGAGCAGGCCTTAGTGCAGCAGATGCTGTTCTGACTGCTCGTTTTCACTCCGTTCCCGTTCTCCATGTGTTCCGCAGCAGAACCATTCCAATTGACCGTCAGCTGCCTGAAATAATGTACCCTGAATATCACAAGGTACATTTGTTGTAACAAACCTACTATTATCGCTGCTGATACTTGTGAATATTTTATAAATGTGGGTTTGTTTTTTTTACAGGTGCATCAAATGATGGAAGATGGAGGAAAGTATTATCCTCTATATGAAGCTCTCCCGGAACACAAAGTTCTCAGTCTAGCGGGTTTCAGTGTAGACCAGAAGGTTCTTTTGGAAGGGCCCAATGGTCAACTTTCTGCTCAGAAAGTTTCAGGAGTCGCAATTCTGATTGGGGCAAGTCCAAATCTGTCATTCTTGAAGACAGTGTGTAGCTCTGATGGAACTGGCCTTGGTGCGAATCCAGATCTACCCATAGATTGTCGCTCAAATCCTATTTTAATTGATTTGTGGTCGCATAAAGTGGTGCGAGTTCAGCATCCTGGCCTCTATGCATTAGGTCCTTTAACAGGGGACAATTTTGTACGATTCATCCTAGGAGGATCACTAGCTGTTGCCTCAGGAGTACTTAATGATAAACAGTGCTAGAGTAGGTGATCTACCAAATTCTGTGCTATCTTTTAATAATAGTTCATAAATTCTTAATATTTATATACAAAGATTTTTTATGTTGTAATTTTAGTATAAGAAGTATATAAAGCAGGATCATTTTTCTCAAATCTCTTACAATCAAGATCTTTTGTTGATGATATTGAAACTTTACCAACATTTCTCCTTGCAAATATAAAGCATTTGCCTGACTCATAATTTCTTTTTCTTTTTTTTATATAAATGTGTTATTGACTTTTAGTTATTGAAGTCATTAACATTGAATTGTGATACTCCTTACTTGAGCTGTGATATTGATAATGCAAGGAGGTTTGACAATGGTTCAGAACTAATTTGTCATCGAACAGCACAGGCCAGCTGAAATCTTGAGATGCCATTCTTAAAATAATTATCTTTATGGCACCTCAACTAATTTTGTCCTTCTTTGGATGTGAAAAGTGTTTTCTCATCTAACTTTAGTACCTGGTGGATTTGAGCTAAATGAATTTTTCCAATTTGGCCACATTTTGTTGAGCCAATTTAATCTTTGTGAGAATCATGTATTTTCTGATAGACGTGCATTTGTTGATCAAAGCACATTTTTAGAGATTTATTGAATCATTACACTTTTTAGGTTCAAGTATTTTCCTTAAAGAGCTCTTACTCAATCCAGTATTTTAGCATTGAATTAATGGATATCATATTTATTGAGACATGAATTAGTAAACCTGTAATGATAGTTGGTTATTGGTGTTCTGTTATATTTATTTTTGTTTAACTTTCAAAACTCTAAACAATCTTACTTTGTCATCCACCTTAACTTCTATCTGTTTTTATTCATGGGTTAGTACATTACTGAATAATAGTATTGAAATCAAGAATATTGTTTGTGTTTGCTGCCTGTTTCAAGATTCAGTCAAGACACAGACAACCATTGTCTAGGAGGTTGTGACAAAACTTGTTTAGGTGTGCATGGCTTCTTTTGTTGGTTTAAGATAGCTGTTCTGTGATAAGAAATTAGAGCCTATGGTTGATCTTTACAATCACCGGTTGGATATCAAATTATTCTTGTTTTTATGGCATGACATTCCATTTCGTACTATATAGCGACCCACTGAACAATATGAGTTGTTTGTATTTGCCTCCGATTGTCGTAAGTTATGGGGGATGCCATACCTATACAACACATTCCGTTTTGCAGCCCAGTAACAGCAAAGGTTCATATTCTGACAAAACCTGCTGGTGCTACTGGAGTGCTGTGCAGCCATGAGGTGCACTCTCATCGCACAATAATCTTTTTTCTTTGTGTTGTAGAGCTGAGCTCAAGGTGCTTGTTGAAACTGCATCCAGGTTCGCAGATTGTGAATGTTTCGCTGATAATATTGCTCAATGTAATCAGGATAAGGAAATGGAATAATTGAATAATAATAAAAGAAACCAAACTTTTTATCTGATTTTATTTGTAGTTCCCTTCATGTCTGATAGGTGAGATTAAGAAACTGCATATCATACAACTCAGGTATATACAGAGCATTCCTGTCTATGTCCCGCAATGAACAGACCGACCGAAACACAGATGTCATCCACTTGGCAAATAAATAATACACAAAAGAACACACAGTATAAAATAGCATGTCACTGAAATGACTAGGCAAGTTGCTGAAATATTTTGGAATATTTTACTAATTATCACAGAAGCAACTTCAGCAAAACTGGTTCCTTTAAAATTACAATCTAAATTCATTTACAGGAGAAAAAAAATTGCAGGAAGGAATGATGGAACACCAGTAAGCAAAATCAGTCAAATGAACACTTACACTACAATTGTTCATGTTTGCTCCATATTAATATAACACACAGAAGAAAGCTAAAAATTTTAAGAGCATACACTAGATGACAAGCTCAATAGTATTAACTCAATATCAATGCCCAAGATGGGAAGTGTTTTATGATAGCGATCACAAAGCTAATATTGGCATTAAAATCAACTTCTTACTTAAGGAAGCAATAGTATGGGTAGGTCAAGAATTACTGAAATGAGGATTGTTACGATAGAAGTGAGAAACATTAAAAGTAAAGAGAAACAAACGCTGAATGAAGCACCAGTCATAGTGATGTAAGATGCTTTCTTATGAATCCTCAATGAAATTGTAATTTTCCTTTGTGCATTCTGTGCAGTTTCCAAGTACATAAACAGGAGAAAGATATTAGTTTAAAAGTCAGTCTGAATTTCATCATCTCGTTGCTTAATTGGGTTGTCTTTGAGAATTGAAATAATCATGCTGAAAAAAATTAAAAAAAGGAATTAGTAATAATATACAGGTGAGATAAACAGGAAATTAAGCACCACACTCACCAGTACAAATACATGAAGAAGGCTAGCAGGTTGTAACCGAGATGAATGAGTGAGTGGCGCATGTGCTTTTTGAGCTGACCACGATTATGTATTTCTGTAGGGTCGTATACACCGGGATTTCCTGGTGGAACTTTGATGTACCTGTAAAGTAAATGAAAGGTAGGGTAATTTGTAGCAGGCAAATTCTATTTCTGTTTTGACAGTTCGGGAGCACTTACTCGTATATTATCCAGCAAGCAGTGGGGAGTGCTGTTAAAAACAGTACCCAGTGTCCATGTAAGATGAGAAGTACAGTCATAGCTAAATGACCAACCATTTTGGGGATGACATACTGAAAATTTAGACACATGCAACATGAGATAATCTTCCCAGTCTGGAACAAATCAAAACGCTTTTCACATATTGATTTATTACTGTATTCAATGTTGAACAGCACTGCTGGGCATTGAGATAGTCACACTCCAGGTCCGATAAGGTAATGATCTAACATACAGATATTAAGGAGTAAAACATGGTAACGACACAAGACTTAAACTCAAAATGCACAATAAATTTGGTGACCGAAGGAAAAATTTCTTCGTATTGCAGGTGATTTTATGAGAGGCACAAGTGCAAGAGCCAAGGCCTGCTCTATCTTCCAGAGACACAAGTCATGTAGCTGATCACGACGATAGCTGAAAGTTTATCCTCGACAGAATTATAAAAGGTGTATACGAAACTTTGCCGAAGGAAAGGATACAAAGTACACCAACAGAAACAGGGCCGCCCCGGTCTCCACCATACAAAAGGCAAATAGTAAAGGATCTGAAAAAAACATTTCTTCCCCGCCGGCCTGCTAGCGATAAGGGGGGAAGTTCACTGAAGTAGCGATACCCGCAGGAGACTGACGAGCAGCTGAAAACGGCAAAATTGATAAATATCTCTCAATGTAAACACCGCTGCATCAACTCTCGGGATCGACTCTCGTCAACGCCAAGTCGATTCTCTCGATACGGTCGTGAAAACGAGATCGGGACTACCAACCACTACCAACACTGCGGAGGTGAACTTAAAATTTGAAGGAGACGTTGTGCGGAAGCAACCAGACAGTCTTTGAATATCAATGATGATTAAAAAATCAGTTATCACACCACCCTTCTGATTCGTTTCGGACCAGTGACTTCGGCGATTTCGATGACAGCGGCAGCGTTGCTGGAGAAGGCCGAGAGACGGCGCTACAGTCTGCGGCCGGCAAAATTCGCGCGGCGAGTGCAAAAACACCGCCATTATAACGGAATATTGGTGGGCCGTAAAATAAGGAATTTCTAAAAAATAAAGGTTTTAGAATGGATGGATTTGGAAGCCTTTATTATTTTATTACAATAATAGTGCAGTTCAGTCAACAGTTGGCTAATACACAATTTTTTCATTCAAATTTAGTGCTTTTGTTATGTGGGACAAGTACGACCCAACTTCTAAGGGTCTTTTTTGCGTTTTTTTTTGTGATGGAAAGAATGGTGGAGAGGTTGGTAAAAATGAAAAGGTATTCACAGTTCAAAATAAAAAGTTCATTAAGTGAAAATTATCACAATTAGATTACATACAATCAGTTTAACTCATAAATCAAAATTGTCAACAAAGATGTTATCCCTAAAAGTTAGAGAGAAAAAAAGGCAGATAGCCCCTTTCGAGTTACAAAAATAGTCTTCTAATATTGTTCAAATGAGCACAATTGATAGAAGTATATGATGTGTTTTTAGTTTAATTAACAAAAATAATTGAATCTCTTCGTCTCAGCTATCAGCCACTTTCAACAAATACTGCAGAACATCCCTTATCCTATACAACATCCTCATAATGAGTTCTATAAGTAACGACATGCACACTTCACTTTTGCTCTGCAGTCTTCTTATAATTGAAAAAAAATATATACCTGAGTATCAAATGTAATTGACAGAATATTTTTCAAAAATTATACAAATTAACAGAGAGTGAGAAGAAAACACCAGGCACCAAACCGTTGAATAGACAACCAGCCACCAAACAAGAAATCTTCTTCAAGACTTCCACGGCCCCAGGTCAAACCCACAAAACTGTAGCCGGAACATGTGACAGTTTTGTGGGTTTGACTCGCGCCCAGACGTCGTTCAAGACTCAGGGTCCGGCGTGGCGAGCCTGGGCTCTGGGTGCGGGTGCAGCATGCCGGGGGGCCGGCTGACGCTGTGTCGCCTGGGCCCGGCCCCGGCCTGTAGCGGTGGCCCTCACTTGAGGGGTTACAGCCTGGGGTTGCGGCAGCGGGGCCCGGGCCAGTATGTTGGGGGCGCCTCCTCTAGTACGTACGCCGGCGTGCGGAGGCTGGGGGTGCTGAGGAGGCTGAGGGTGCTGAGGATACTGGGGGTGCTGAGGATACTGGGGGTGCTGAGGATAATGGTGCTGCTGAGGATAATGGTGATGCTGATGATACATGTAGTGCTGAGCGAGCTGCGACGGCTGAGGCGTCGGGTTCACGATTTGGAAGTGGGCGTTTCCATGGTTCCTAATAAGAATCGGTGTGACTGCGCGAGGAGTCGCCGTCTGAGCTGTCGTCATCGGAGCTGATGAGTATGGGGGGCCCGAGGGTGGGGGCCCTGGCTGCGATGGCGGCGGCCTGTGCTGCTGAGAGGCCCCTGCCCGCGCCGGATGGGCTGTCCCTGGTAAGGTCGATGGTGCTGTGGACACAACCCTAGACACGTTAGTAGAGCCGGCTGCTCTCACCACGACACGCGTTCCCTCCCAACCTTTTACGCGCCTGGGCCTGCACCGAAAGCACGAGGCGCAGTCGTACAGCGAGAGGGCTGACGTGTAATGTATGCCTAGGCGGCACTGGCACGTAAAAAGATGAGAGGTTGACATGAGCACAGTGGCGGCAGTTACCTAGGGGCGGCCGCCGGTATGTGGATCACAGGAGCACCAGCGGGTACAGAGCCAGCAGCCACTGGGACCACTCTCACACCGTTTACACCCAAAACATTGTGGTTGACGGCTTGAGGCGGGACATTAGGGATGGCTGGAGGTGCTT
Organism: Megalurothrips usitatus; assembly: GCA_026979955.1. Lineage (NCBI taxonomy): Eukaryota > Metazoa > Arthropoda > Insecta > Thysanoptera > Thripidae > Megalurothrips > Megalurothrips usitatus. The sequence continues at coordinate 4,375,565 of CM049607.1, forward strand.
GTTGTGTTGTTTTCCTTCTCTTGTTTGGGTTTGCGACTAGACTTGAAACGTGGGATAGAACTGCGGAAAAGACAGGTTTGTCAAGCAGTTGAGTGTTGAGGTGCATCAAGAAAAAATCTTAAAACTAGGATCAGCAGTCAACTCACCTCGTCTTTCCTCAACAATTTCCGTTCTTCGCTGTTTCATGTCCTCAGACAAATTATCAACCATTCTATCAATAAAACTGTCTAGAACTAGTGATCTGGTTTGTTGTTTAACGAGGGCTCTACAAATTGGACACTCTTTTCTGGTTTTAGGTTGATCCAACCAATTGTTAATACACATTTGACAAAAGGTGTGATTACAATTAAGGGTAGTTGCCTAGAACAGAACGGGAGGATAAACCATGTCAAGTCTTGTAACATCATAATTGAAGAATACCTATAGACATAATGAAATTATACTCACTGATACAAATAACTCACTACAGATGCTACATTGAAGCTCAGATTCTACGAGATCTCCAAAGTTATCAATAACTGCTTTCCTTGCCTCCAATTCATTTTTGGATGCTGCTTCTTTGGCCTGGCTTGCTTCTTCTAATTGTCTTTCAAGAAGAGTTCGTTTACTGCTGGTAGAGTCTAGATCCTTCTTAACTTGATCTAGTTCTGACTTAAGCTTTCCTAAAATCTCAGCATTCTCACCCTCTTTCTTACTGAGCTCACCTTTAAGTTGTGCAGAAAACTCATTATAGAATAAGATATTTTAAAAGTATAAGGTCAATGACAAATTTCCAGCACATACCACGTATGTTCATCTCAATGGCAACCTTTTCCTCCTGAAGTTTTATCATCTCCCACTCAAGTTTTCTACGCATTGCCTCCTCCTTTTCTTCAAGTTCTTTCCGAAGTTTCTCATGTTCTTTAGCTTTTTGCTCTTCCAACTCCCTTTCATGCTCCTCTGCCTTCCGCTTTAACTCAGCTTCTCGATCCTGAAGCTCTTTGGTAACTTCTTCCTTATGCTTGTCAAGTGCTTCTTGCCTCTCTCTCTCAAGTTGCTGTGAAACAAATGAACACTAAGTCAGTATACACAGCTAAAAGAGATAGAATAAAAAGGGAAAGCATATAATGGTGCAGCATGTGTACCTCTAATTCCTTCTTCTTAGCTAGAAACTCTGCTTCCATTCTAGCTTCTCTTTCTATGCGCTCACGTTCCCTCTGTTCTTCCTGAGCTTTTAATTCCAGATCACGCTCCTGGAATATTTTCTCTCTTTCTATTTCTAATCTTTCCTTTTCTTCCAATGCCCTTTGAAGTTCCTCTAATCTCTTTTCACACTCCATTTTTTCCTAAAGAGAAAAGGGGGAAATTTTTTTTTAACAGCAACTCTTAGAAATACACTTGAACAACACATGAGTGGTGTGATTTCAAAAAACCCAAGAATCACCTTGGCAAGGCGTTCTTCTTCTTGCTGACGCTCTACTTGTCTTTGCTGTTGCTGCTCTTGATCTTGATGGGCTATTTTTTCCAAATCTTGTATTCTAGTCCGGAGGGCTTCCTCAACTTGACTTTTTTCAGCTGCAAGCTTTTGTTGTTCAGCGAGCTGCTCAGCAAACTTGGCTTGCAAAACCATACGTTCTTCTTCTAGTCTGGAAAGGGACCATCAATGCACTGTGAATTAGAGTGAAATTGGTAGCGAGAAAATGAAGAAAAACAAACTGCAGTGCACATACATACCTGGACTCAAATTGTTGCTTTTCCTGTTCGAGCCGTTCAAGTAGAGCTTGATTCTGTTTTTTAAGTTCACTCTCAGCTGCTTCAAATGCTGAGATTTTACAGGCAAGCTCAGAAGTTTCCTTCGTATGAACATCTTCAAGTTTTTGTTTTTCCTCAGAAAGCTGCTTTTTTAATCTCTCCCGTTCTTCTAGTAAATTATCACCTAGTGAATTACTCTTCTTTTCTAAATCACTGTGTAGTTGACGGTTTCTGGGTACAAATTAGAAAAAGTATATTAATAACACCATAAGATCAGAGCCACACCTACTGCAGGCATGGTACTGTGTATAAGATCTTCTAATAATTGATGCAATACCAACTGCAAACCTGAAAACTGATATTATTTATTCTATAAATTACCTTTCTTCTAACTTGAGAAGCTGATCATTGAAATTGTCTCGGAGCATTCTTTGCTGTTGTTCTAGTTTATGGCGGTCATGCTGCTTCTCTAAAATACATTTTTCTAGGCCATCTTTTTCAAGAGAAGCTTTATAATCAAATAATCTTCGCCGCTGAGCCATTTCTGCATCAAGCCCAGCCTTAGAATTGCTGGCTCTAAAAAATACTCAGATTAGTAGAAGGTCACCAATATGTACAATAAGCAAATTTGATGCTTCATCAAGGTACCTAGTCCAACACGAGTTAGGGCATTCTTTTCCTCTATTACAGAAGATGTAGTTGTATTTTTCAGTTTCTCCTAATCTAATGTGATCGCCATCGTTCAAAGGCACCTCCAAATTCTGTTTCAGCTTTTTCCTGTTCAGCCATGTTCCCGCAGAGCTCTGAAGAGAAACACTGGACATTGATCACTGAACATTGCAGCACTGACATTTCCATTCTCATTATATGTTGATCCAAACCTTGTCACAGACAGTCCATTGTTCCCTGTGTGCAATAACACACTGATTTCTCGAAATTGAGAGATCCTTAATGTCATATGAAGCATTTTTGGCCCTCCCAATCAAAAACTGCAACAAAACATAAAATACAAACAATTACATCAGATCGAAGCAAATGTAATTCACGCCTACAAAAAAGCGATTGGGAAATCAGAAAAGCGATGCTCGTGCAGCAGACTAGTAATCGAACAATGTTAATGACAGTAAATTGTGTTACAAAACAATTGTCCCCGTCCTGTAGCACAGCCGGCGCACCAGTGTTGTAATAACCTAAAACACAACAAGACTTGACAGCGCAAAAAAACAAAGGGAACGGAGCATTCTCAGGCGTGACGGTGTCGGGACGGTGTCGCGCTCCGGTTGCCACTCGGAACTGACACATGGAAGTGTCCACGAAACAAACAAATCAACACAGGCCCTAACCAAGCCATGAGCTAGAGCCGTACCTACCGGACGGATTTTCGACCCTTACCTCTCGACGGTCCACGCGTATGTCCACTTCCGTGGGATTGAACGGGTACAATACCGGCGAGAAGTCCATGGTCACCATTGAGACTCACGGGTAGCGGACGACCGTACGGTAAATACTCGGGTTGTTGTGGGCCCCCGAACCCCTCTTGAACACTTGCTCTCGCGCCATCCACCTGTTTGAACCGTAAAACAACTGACGGTCAACAGTCGACTTTTCTCGATCGATTGCTGCTGCGGTAGCGGTTGTGTTGGCAGCTGCTGCGGTAGCAGTGGCGAGCGAGTAGCAGAAAACGAAACACGGCCACAGCGGAGACTGGCTGGTGATCATGGCTGTGCTAAAGTGGCTGGGCTGTTCCTTATTTTTAACTCTAGTTATTAGTCAAATTTTCGCGGAGGTCCCGCATAAAAGATTCGAGTACAAATACAGCTTCAAGCCACCATATTTAGCTCAGAAGGACGGCTCGGTTCCCTTCTGGGAGTATGGAGGAAGTAAGTGGTTGACGTTTGCTGCACTTCCACGCAAACAGTATTCCATCTGGTACGGTGCATTCCCCGGGGCGCTCGCAGGGTCGTCGCGCGAGGGTTCCCGGCGGGTCCCGCCTCGCCTGCGCCCAAAACGCGCCTCACTGGGAACGGGGACGGATTCTACCGGCCGCAGGGGGATACCGGCTGGCTGAATGGCGTTAACCCTATTATGGTGTAGAGGGTCACCTGTTACCGGCGGCCCGGGATGATGTGTGCACCAAGAGGAAACTAGCAGCACTTTTTCCTGTTCTTGTTTTTTGATTTTTTTAATATCAAGTTCTGCCGATGTGTCGGGGGTCGCCGTTCTGGCCGTCCTCGGTTTCCTCGTTTATCTTGCTCGAGCATATTCTATTTCAGTTTGTGTCTGAAGAGTTGTTAATTTCACACTAAGCAATTTTTTTGTCTCTCTTCTCTCCATTTTTATAAGGTGTTTTTTTTTTTTCATGTATCTCACTCTGAACCTTTCGATCTTTTCAGATGCAATTGCCAGTGCTGAAAATGTACGAATTGCTCCTTCATTGAGAAGTCAGAAGGGAGCCATCTGGACCAAATCTCCTACCAACTTTGACTGGTGGGAAGTTGATATTGTCTTCCGTATTACTGGAAGAGGACGTATTGGAGCTGATGGTTTGGTATGAACATATCCTGTGCTGAGAAGACTGGATTGTTATTGCTTTCAGCTATTTTTCTACCGAGCTTTTGATTTCAGGCTTTCTGGTTCACACAAAACCGTGGAGCATACGATGGTAATGTATTTGGAAGCTCAGACAAGTGGGTTGGTCTTGGTGTTCTCTTCGATTCATTTGACAATGACAATAAACATAACAACCCGTACATCATGGCCGTGCTGAATGATGGAACTCATGAATTCGACCACCAGAAGTAAGTTCTGTTAATGTGTGTTGTTCTGTTTTCTTCAAGGGCTCATGATGTTCTGAATACAGCATTTTAAATTTTGGTATCTTTTTGTTTAGTGATGGCAGTACCCAGGCCCTTGCTGGTTGTCTGCGGGACTTCAGAAACAAACCATTCCCCACCAGAGCCCGAATTGAATACTACAAAAATACCTTGACTGTGAGCTTATGTGATTTGTAACATTATTTGTACTAGTTATCTGTATGTTCTTTGGTTAATTAATGTCTAAGTTAATGCGATTCCTTTTCAGGTTCTCTTCCACAGTGGTATGACTGCTAGTGACCAGGAGTATGAAATGTGCTTAAGAGCAGAGAATGTGCATCTGCCCAAGAACGGTTACTTTGGTGTCTCTGCAGCCACTGGTGGGCTGGCTGATGACCATGATGTGTTACATTTCTTGACCTCGAGCTTGCACGCTCCTGGCCAGTTGCCTGTCCCTCAAGCTCCTCAGGTCAATGAAGAAGATCAGCGTAAATTGACTCAGGAATATGCTGACTATCAGCGCAAATTGGATCAGCAGAAAGAAACGTGAGTAGTGGGTTAAAATTGTTACAGAACCTGATAGCAATGTACCCTCTTTTCTGAATTTTTAAAACCTTACATTTGACTTGCAGGTATCGTAAGGAGCACCCTGAGGCTCAAATCAAGGACAAGGATGAATTTGAAGAATGGTTTGAATCTGATAACCAGCGAGAACTTCGTCAAATCTTCCAAGGCCAGAGTCAGATGTTTGAAGTGACAAGAGAGCTGAACAGGAAACTGGATGAAATTATTGGCCGTCAGGAGCGAACTCTAAGTTTAATGTCTTCAATGCAGGGAGGTGGAGGCGTTCCTGTGGGTGAGTTAGGATTGTGTAACGTACACCATTATTATTTTTATTGAATCAGTAATCAGAGGCAACCATGTGCCTCGGGGGAACACTAATAGCACAAGCACAAACTAACTCTACCTTTGCAATTACAGTCACCCAGCAGCAACCCGGTCAGCCTCCAGTCCAAATGATTGACACAATCAGACGCCATGAGGTTGATGCTGTGCTTCAGAATCAAAATTCTATTCTTGCTACCACTCGTGACTTAATGTAAGTTCTAATGTTCTCTCTGTGGTCTTTGACCTATTTGTTGTGTGCTCCTTCATCTCGTAACAATTTAACTTTTTTTTGTTCAGGGCTTTTGTCACTGACGTGAGGACACGCACTGACACAATTATTTCCAACCAAGCCCGTCAACCAACTGCTCAGGTTCAGTCTGTTGGTTATGACATGACATCTCTTGTAAATGAGATGCGTGATGGTTTGAATACTGTCAAACGGGATGTGGCAGCTACCGCTGCTAAGCTGGGTCATGTTCCAGCTGGAGGATCTGCAGGTGGCAGTTGTCCCAATTGTTTAACATCAACAATGTTCCTCATCTTTGGTGCTGTTCAACTTGTTCTTCTGTTTGGTTACTTCATGTACAGGTAATTTCTTGGGCACTGATGATTGAAACTCTCCTGTCTCACTTGGATGTTCCCTCTCATGATGTTTGATTTTAATTTCAGGGACAGCAAGGAAGCCCAAGCAAAGAAATTCTTCTAATTTCAATACCACTGTTACAAAGCAGCGTGTAAATGCGATGTTGTACCATTCCTCCGCTCCCCTTGACATTTGTTCTACCGACCATCTGCCTTTGGTGGGAACCATTTAGCTCCATTCTCTTCCCACATGTTTGGGAGGGAATGATGCATGTATGAGGATTTACAGCATTTCATGTTAAATTTAGAATGGACCTCAAGCAAGCTGATTGTAATTTCAGGACCAGCTTTGGTTTAAAAATTGCATAAATCAAATAACTTGGAATGTCATAAACTCATTGCAGATTTGGCCTATTTATTATGAAGATACTCTTCAGACTGCAGACCTAGTATTTCAATGATTGACTGTACCTTCATTTCATGCATAATTTATGTGATGTAGGTGTAATTTCTATACAACTGAAGAAAGGAAATATTTTACTTAATTTTTACACCTGTGGCCAGAAATGTACAAACCTCCATGCAAGAATTACTTAAGTTGCAAGTTTCTTCCTTGGTTTGGCACTCCCTGTTAAATTTTACATATGATGTGCCCTGTGTTGTGATTGCTACTAGTTAATTATTTTTTACAATTTCATGTGCATTACCCTTCCATTCCATGTTTGGTGTCAGAGTGCACCTCAACCTTGGGTACTGCAAATGAAGCTTTACTGTACAAAGTTTTATAAGATATTTCCGTACTCAGTAATTGCTCAAGTGTAGTTCATGTACTGAAGTTTTCTGTCTGGGCAACTATTGTTTAAGAACATCTCTCCCGAAACATCAGAATTAAAGCTTGTTTAATGCAAGTCCATGTCACTTCATGTAAATCTGTGATTTTGTGATATGTGACAGGTAATCAATTTACATCATGCCACATATTAATTGAATCTTGTCATGTAATTTTTTTCATTCACTGAAGTGCTTACTGTTTGTTGAAGCATATCAGTTCAAAATACTGAGACTTATATTAGTTTTATGTGTACTATGATGTTTTGAGATGGGCAAACCCTCTTTTTCAAGTTTATGCTGAGTGCCACTGTCAATAAAAATGGGTTTGTCCTCTCTGCGATATCACGACTCATGAAAGATTACACACACATCGGTCTTTTATTCAAACATCATGTTTTTCCATTAAGTCGTGTGATTTAGATTGTCCTCAAGGAAGTATTGAGTTTGTTAATGAAATTATTTAATTGGGTTAGTTTGATCTATCAGATTATTTTATTACTTTTGTTGAGCCTTGAATGTTTGTGGAACCCACTTGTGTTGACTACCTTTCTTTTTTTAATTCCCAGAACTATACAGTAGTTTTTACACCTGTGGATTTTATGCTTGATGTTATGAGTGAAATCTATATTGAATGAATGTTTGTAAATTGGGTGCAATTTAAATTGTGCGTTATGTGATAGGTCATTTTTTTTTTTAGAAAGATATGTGTGTTCTGTAAAATAAAAGTTAAATTTTTCATTCTTGTTTGTTTGACTGAGAGTCCCTTCTATACATGGTGCACTGGGCTGTTGTATAAGCCCGGCGGTGGAAAAGAGGGAGGTCACGCGTCCGTCCGCGTTCACTGTTCGAAGTTGCCTCGAGTTCGCGGTTTCGCGCCGTCAGAACGACAACATGCTGGGCGTCTGTGAATACCGCTGCTGAACTTTTTCGGCAGACATAGAAATGCAATTTTCCCTAGGGTCCGTGGCGGTACCTCCACTTGTCCGCGGAGCCCAAGGGTCCGGAGGCTCCGAATTTCTCAGGTGGCCGACAGCAACCGCCAGTTCAGAACCGTTGAGTTGGCCGGCCCGGCCGGAGCCCATTCCGCCTTCCGGTTCCTTTCCCGCTTACTCCAGTGGCCTACCAGCTCTGCAGGCGCAAGGTGAGTCCTCGAATTTTATCCATCCTCCCTGAACCGTTCCTAGACCATCTGAAATTGTTGGTGAATATTTCGAGTTTTTCGGCTCTGCCGCGTTCTGTCCGTTCGCGCCGCGCGAGTATTCCTTACTCCCCGTTTGCTGCCGTCGGGGGAGAACCGATCGCACAGCGTGCCCCCCGGCTTCGCTCCGCGATCGCCTTGTTTTCTCGTCACTCTGCCCTCCCTTCTCACTGATCGGGACCGAATATCGGCCGTGTCTCAGGATCGGAACTCCTTCGGCGCTTGTGCCCCGGACTGTCCCGTCTCGCATCCTTCAAAACTTGGCGAGAAACGCGAAGCTCGTCGTTTTGCGGAGGTTATGTTGCCCGTGGCCCTGGTCAGGCTCGTCCTCTGCATTCCTTCCCCTCGCGCTGACTATTAGTTGCATGACCGAGTTTCCGGGGGTCGACTCTCGCTCGCCCCGCCCCCAGACTCTCAGATTTTTTTTTATTTTTTTGGAGCTTTACTGCGGGGCTTGGCCGGGTGTTTACTGTTTGTACGCCGTTGTTTATCACCCTCTGTTGTGCTCTTTGATCGTGGTCCCCGCCGACCCCAGAGCTTGTCGGCTTTCGCACGCTGCTCGGGGGTTTTCGTTCAGTGATTCCTGACGTTCTCGTCTTCGTCACTCGCCACTGTGTGGGGTTCCCGTCCCGGGCCGTCGCGGACTCGACTCCACTGCAGGCGCCTCGCGCGGCGGAGTCTCATGCTTGGCCGTTGTTGTTCAGTTCTCAGATCCCCTCATCACCATGCCCGAGCTGACTGAGGTTGAACGTGCCGCCGCCGCCGCGGCCACCGAGCCCGCCGCCGGCGCCTCCGGTGACGCCGACAACTCCGGCACCGACAGCGAATCCGACGTGAGCGCGCCGGAGCTGGAGGATGCTGGCTCCGGGTCCGGCATCAACTTCCCGGGCGGTGCCGCCGCGGCCGCCGCCGCCGGCCTCCCCATCGACATCAGCAAGGCCAAACAGACTCGTGGCGAGAAGAAGGCCAGGAAGATCATGTCCAAGCTGGGTCTGAAGCCGGTGCGTTGTCCCTCCGTCTTGGGGTGGGGTTTTGTGGCGTTTCGAATGCACTTGTTTACTGGTCTGTATGGCTCCTCCGTGCCCTTTACAGAATTCCAAGAGTGCTAAATAATTTGAAGTTCGGGTCTCTATGAATTTCTCTCCTGGGAGAATTTTGCGCCTGGGTTTCAACATTACCTATAACTGTCTTAATGTGTTTTAGTCCTGATAATTTTTGAAACTACCAGGAATTGTTTTAGAAGCACTTACTTACTGGTCTGTAGTGGCTTCTCGTGTCATTTACAGAATTCCAAAAGTGCTAAATCATGTGGGGTTTGGATCTTTCAGTTTTTCCCATGTGGGAAGAATTGGTATTTGGGCTCCTACAATGAATGGCTCTAATTCTTTTCCCTGTTCTGAACTCCTGTCGTTAATTACTTTGTTGATTGGTGTTACAGATCCAAGGTGTAAGCAGAGTCACCATCAGGAAGTCAAAGAACATCCTGTTTGTTATCAACAAACCTGATGTGTTCAAGAACCCCGTGTCTGACACATACATTGTTTTTGGTGAAGCAAAGGTATGTTGTGACACCCCATGTTTCTGGTTTGTCCCTTCTTTGATGGTCCACATATTTTAATTTGAACATCTTTGCAGATTGAAGATCTCAGCCAACAAGCCCAAGTTGCCGCCGCTGAGAAATTCAAGGCCCCAGAAATCTCACCCGCCGCAGATGTTGGTGCTGGCACCACTGTATGTAATGCTTCCTTTATGTTGCTTTATTTTGAATATGTTCAAAGATGAGGATTCAAGCGTGATGACATGCACTATCTTGAAGGGTGCACTTAGTGCCAAACCCGTAAAGTTAGATGTAAGATATCGTTATCCCTGTCTGACTTGAACCCTGAAACTTTAAGAAATGAGTGAATGAGTGCCATTGCTCTGAATGATGAATTATCTGATCTTGAAGGGTGCACATGGTGCTAAACCCGTAAAGTTAGATGTAAGAATCTGTTATCCCTGGCTGAGCTGTAGCATTAATGGCGCTTGTACTTAGCTGTTTAGTCCTCTGAGGGATATTCTGTACATTTATGCAAAATACTTTTGTTGACAGGTGGTAGCTCCTATCCAGGAAGAATCGGAAGAGGAGGAGGTTGACGACACTGGAATTGAAGAGAAGGATGTGGACCTCATCATGCTTCAAGCCAATGTCAGCAGAGCTAAGGCCGTCAAAGCACTTCGCAATAACGGCTACGACTTAGTAAATGCAATCATGGTAAGTTATGGTTATTGTTGCCTGTCGTTCATGTGCATTTCTCGGGCCTGCTGTGTACTGAATGATCTATTCTGCTATGACGACAACCTTCAGGTTTCGCATTTTATCTGAAACCAATAACTTTGAGGATAATCTCCTTCCTATCTGAGCAGAATGTTAACCAAGATAAATGCTGTGGATGTGCAGTGAAAATTTCTCGGGGCTCTTTGCTATGACGACAACCTCCAGGTTTCGCATTTTATCTGAAACCATTAACTTTGAGGATAATCTCCTTCCTATCTGAGCTGAATGTAGGATTTAGTGCTGTGTACAGTTGCCTTAAATGGCCCTCTCGCTGCTGTGACGACAACCTCCAGGTTTCGCATTTTACCTGAAACTAGAACTTTGAGGATAATCTCCTTCCTATCTGAGTAGAGCTGAAGGCTAATTGTTCTGTACCCAGGGTGAAAGAGCTCTGATCTACTTGCTATGACGACAACCCTCAGGTTTCGCTTATTTACTGAAACCATTTACATTGAAGATATTCTCCTTCCTATCTGAGCAATAGATGTAAAGTCTTATACCGTCTGCTGGAAGTAACATGTATTCACGCTTTGCTGCGATGATGACAACCTCCAGGTTTCGCATTTTATCTGAAACCACTAACTTTGAGGATATTCTCCTTCCTATCAGAGCAGTTTCTTCCCATCAGCACAATTTTGCAACGCACGGGTCTTGAATGTCTTAGTAATCTTTGTTTTCTTTCTTCTTTCAGGCGCTCACAATGTGAAATCTCTCATCTGGTGAAGTTGGTTCAACATTTTAATTGCCTTTCATTCATTTCCGGTTGCGTGATCTGGATTCATGCAATGAAGGACACTTGCATAGCTGACAGTGTGCCTACTAAGTCTGTGTGGTTTGACTGACGATGATTTGATTTTTACTATATCAATTGGTCCATTGTTTGAAGAGTGTTCCCATCCGAGTGATTCTTTCAAATCTAGCATTTCTGTGGTTTCTTTGTTACTGTATATACTTTTGACTTCAAACGTAAAATTAAAACAATAACACGATCTAAACTGTTGCCAAGACTACTCTTTGATTCCAACTTTTCGCCGAATAAAATGGTTTCACGCCTTCACAAGGAGGTGGGATAAAACATTTCACAAGATCACTCAAATGAACGATTGCTCCACATATTTATTCGTTTATATTCAAACGGTACAAAAGTACAAACATGTTCTATTATTCAAACTAATATAACAAGTCAATCTTTGGACAGAATTGAGGGTGGAGAATGAAGACCCTTTGCCCTCAACTGAGAATACAATAGTTTAAAAAAATGCTATTTGGAGGAAGCTTGATTTGCCACACTCCTTTGGACGCCCAAGTCAACCATGCAATCGCTCAAGCTGACCTGGAATTCTAGGACTCGTGTACATCTTCAACCATTTGGTAATGTCCCTTTTCGTCCTAAACGTGCACACGTACAAACACTCAAATTTGCCTGGAACGGCAGTGCTATGGAGGTAATCATGCAATAACTCCTACATTGAGTGAGCAGGCTCACCACACATGTAAAATCAAAGAAATACTAATACACCCATTAACAACTGAAATATGCAGATCTGTTGTCTCCAAAACTCAAAATCAAACGGAAAAACAACTTTGTGGAGGGGTAGGACCTCCAGTGGAAGACAATATCATGCCAGGATCATGTTTATGGTAAAACCATAAAATCCAAAACATAACAATGAGGGAATAATACAGTAATGGACAAAGGAAATACACTAAGGGTCCTCAAAGTGTGCCGCATACAAATTCATTCCTTTTATTTATAAAGCCAATCAAGTCAGGCATTAGGTGGACATCAGGTCCGCCTTTCACAAAGCATGCAACAATAAACGTTTACATAAAATAAACTAGCTCGATTTAGAGGTAACTTTGGTGAACAAATCGCCACCTTACTACTCTCACACAGAAAACGCACAAGGACACCAGTGGTCCCTAGCATCATTACATTATTGCACTGGAATACACAAATTCTCACAAGGAAAAAAAATACTCCATGGACATCAGGGTTGGCAGTATAAAAGTTGAGATAAAATAGACACTCAGATGCATGTCTGCCTACCCCTTAGAAGTTACAAGGACAATGAATATTTACAGAGATGAATGAAATATACTATCAGTTGCCGATTCCTATAATTAAGACATTCGAATATTGTCGATTTGGAATGAAAAGGAGGCTAAAATCTATCTGACCGCCATTGTGGTAAGCAACTTCTTGAGACACTAAGCTCCACATATTCGATCTATTAATTAATTTATATAAGCTCTACTATATTAAATTGTCTAGATGTTGCAGTCTCACAAACAATTGAGATACTTAATTTGATAGGTCACATATACACATAACAATCACTTATCTTTTCCATTTTCCTTATAGTATGTTTCATGAAGGTGCTTTTTATACTGAACTTGATTTGCCCACATTTGTGATGCCATGGGATTTAGAGGGCTGTTGATATTAGGTTCTGTAACAAAAATAGTTTAATGAAAATCATGTTGAAAACACAACTAAAATCGACAATAATCCTACTTACCACCCAATAAGGATTGAATGGACAATAAAATGGTGCGAACATCATACAGGGCTGACCATTTCTCTCTTAAAATGTCCAAACAAATGTTGCCCGCAGTATCGACATTAGGATGGAAACATGAAGTAGTGAATCGAACTACAGGTGCTGAATAAGGGTAACTGTTAGGAAACTCAAGGCTCAATTTATAGGTGAGGCCTTCATATACCTGGAATGGAAAACAGAACTCATTCATCTCGTTCGCAGACCTACAAAATAATGAATGATCTGATATGAAACATACCGTTCCAATGGGGCCGTTTATAGTTCCAATCCACTTGAAAAAGTTTTCACCTTCAGGAAATGCTGAAACTGCTTTCTCAGCACCCATCTGCAACAAAGCCACATAATTTAGATACACAGCATAGGAATAATGGAGAACGAATGCAAAAGCAGATATCTGACGTACCATAAGATCTACGAGTTCCCTCTGCAGCCTGTGGGAGGAGACGAAACAGAACCGATTAGAGAAAGAAAAAGGATCACTGAAACCCTACACAAGCCCACCGCAAGCCGTCCTTCGAACGGTAAAGGGAAACGAACGGTACAGGGAAATAGGGTTATACGATTGAGCAAGTGCATGAGAGAGACAAATTGAAATACACACGAGCACATCAATGAGAACGGCACAAAGCTAACTTCGAGTAAAAACGTACCGTGAGCTCTGAATTCGATTGGGAGATCTCAAATTTAGAGTTCCCTCCGATTCACCACCAGACCACTTGCGTACACAAACAAAGTTAAATCTTACCGTTTTGTAACTGCATGGTTATCTTTGGAGAGTTTCTGTCTATCGTCGTTGCACTTAATCGAGCTACTAGGCTCCGAAGCCGAATGGGGATTCACGTTTTGAGCCATAATTCAGGTTTGACGCTTCGACGGGTCACAGCTAGCGTCCCAAGTCGACCGTTAGAATTTTTTGAACCTGCAGAACAGAAGTCAGTGGCAGCAGGGTTTGAGGGCGGCGGATTGGCGGTGCGTTTGGCCGGCCGAAAGCAAAAGCATGAGAAGGACGGCGGACGCGAGGCTAGTATACTGCCGCGGGATGAGAAATTGCGCCAGAGGCGGGAAAAGGAAAGGGGACCGGCGTAACGGATCTCAAAGACACCAACGGCCGTCTGATCCCAGATACGAATCTTTATTTTATCGGTTAACAATCGAACAATAATAATAACAGAGTGACATCAACAAACAATCAAGGTAAGAAACATACAACAAATAGGAACAGTGAGGTATGTAACAAAAAGAGTTCAACAGACGGTTCAACGGCTGTGCACGGCGTCAACGACCTGTGAAAGGGCGAGGGGGAGCGCCCGCCCCGCGTCTCGCCGTTGCCGGGGTCGCTCGGTCGTTGGCCTGGGGCCCTCGGTGTCGCGGAGACGATTTCGGGCCCGCGTGCGTCCCCCGCGGGCGCGCGCCGCGGCGGCTCTCGAGCACGGGGTCGCTGGCGTGACGCTATAACCTGGTATCGAGGGCGGGCTTCCTCGCGTGGGCGATGAGCAGCAGGTAGCGGGTGTTGACCCTGTCCTTGCCGTTGTTGTTGTTGTTCTGGATGAGGCCGAGCTTGACGACCTCGTCCATGCAGTCCTCGATGAAGGAGGCGCGGAGCTCGACCGGCATCCGCTCCAAGAAGGGCGTCACCGCCTCGATTTGTTCTGTAAACAAATGAAATTGCAGAGGTCAGCACGCGAGCGTGGCGAGTATTCGGACCCGGGCCGGCGCCGGCGTCAACTCACTCTTGAGGGACTCCATGGTGTCGAACATGAATGTCTCGTCGCGACAGCTGCAGTGCAGCACCTCCAGCCCGAACTCGGCGAGCAGGTTGTAGAACTCCGCCGCTGGGTCCGCACAGTGCTGATACGGTGAGATGAACCTGCTGATATCCTGTTCGACGTTCCAAAGAAAATAATTTTTTTAAAAAATGAGCTTCTGATTTGTTTATTTTGTGTGCGTGAAGGCCGGCACTTGCCTGCATGTAGTCGGTCCACTTGGGGTTCTTGGCCATCTTCTCCCAGAGCTTGAAGATGGGCCCGCCGGCCAGAAAGACGAGCAGCGCCTCGCCGCCCGGGCTGAGCAGGCGGCAGATGCTGTGCATGGCGCCCCTGCGGGGGAGAGAGAGAGAGGGACGGAGGCGCGATTAGAAGAGGGCGACAGAGACGGTAAGCGTGTGTAAAGTTTCAGACCGTCACTCAGAAAAAAAAAATCAAAATTTCCAAAAAGGTGAGTCTTGTTTGTGGCGGCACGCGCACCTCTGGTCCTGCACCCAGTGCAGGCAGTAGAAGGAGAAGAGCTTGGAGAAGGCGCGGCCGGGGACGTCCAGGGCGGCCGTGTTGTACGCCGCGCTGATGTCACTCTGCGCGAACGTCAGCTTCTTGTGGCTGCGGTAGCGGTCGGCGGCGTGGCGCACCATGCTGGCCGACAGGTCCAGCCCCACCACGTGGCTCACGTCCGAGGGCAGTCTACACAACAAAAAAACAAATCGTTTTTCTCAAATTTAAAAAGTACAAAAAAAAACACTTTTCTCAAATTGATTTTAAAAAATAATTTAAAAAAATTGATTTTTCCAAAAAATTATTAAAAATGAATTTTCTCAAAAAATGATTAAAAAATGATTTTTAAAAAATGATTAAAAATGATTTTTAAAAAATGATCAAAAATGATTTAAAAAAAATTAAAGAGAAAAAAAAATGAAAACATGTGCATTTAAAAAAAAAAACATCTTCTCACTTTGGTAGGAGCACCTCGGCGGTGACGTCGCCGGGGCCGCAGCCGACGTCGAGCACCATCTCGTCGGAGCCCCACGTCATCCGGGGCAGGAACTCCTCCAGGGCGCGGCTGGCGTCCCGCTTCTGCAGGCAGTTGGCGCACGCGTACAGGCTGGCGTTGTCCATGGCGGCGGCGCGGAGCTGGCTGTTGGTGGACGCAGGGTGGTGAGTACGCCAGACAACGGTGAGAGAGAGAGAGAGAGAGAGAGAGAGAGAGAGAGAGAGAGAGAGAGAGAGAGAGAGAGAGAGAGAGAGAGAGAGAGAGAGAGAGAGAGAGAGAGAGAGAGAGAGGAGCCGACTGGCCCACATTTTTCGGGGCCGCCTTCCCGCGGCTCTCCGGCTATTTTCGATCCCTCTCTGACTGACTGGCCGCTTGGCCGCCAGCAGCAAGTTCACGTTGACACGACATGCCGCCGCTAGGCCACGGCGGGAAATTTAAATTTTTGCATTTGAAAAAAAAAAGGTTGTGCGAGAAGTATTGAGCGCGGCTGCGCGGCTGCGCGGCTGGGAGGAGCACGCCCGCCTGCGAGCGGCGGGGTAGGCCGGCCCGCGCGACGCGGGTGCGTGCGCCGGCCGCGGCCTTGCCTACCCCGCAGGCGCGCTGCCCCGCCTGCCTCGCATCGCCTCTCTCTCTCTCTCTCTCTCTCTGTCTCTGTCTCCGTCTATCCCTCTCCCCCTCTCGCGCAGCGTGGCATGCGGCGTGTTGCCTACCGCCACGGCGCTGTTGGCGAGAGCTCTGCGCTCCGTCTCTCTCTCTCTTTCCTATCTTCGTAAGACTGCAGCGAGTGCGAGAGAGACAGGAGAGAGTCGACCGTCCCGATCTCTACTCTAGTAAGACCCCGCGCGCGTCGCAGTGGTTTACATGGATTGGAAACGCATCGGCATCTTCTGTCTCCCCTCCTCCCCCCCCTCCCCTCCCATCCTCTTCCCCTCCTCTCCTCCTCGTCCTCTCCGTCACGCCTCTCGTTCTCCTTTCTCCCTCTCCCTCTCTCTCTCTCTCTCTCTCTCTCTCTCTCTCTCTCAGAGACTCCGTTACACCGGCCGGGGGCAATCGTAACGAATCCATCGTAAGGCTCCGATCATTACACGACCGTTATCCTATGCCGGGCCCTCGCACCTCTCTCTCTCTCTCTCTCTCTCTCTCTCTCTCTCTCTCTCTCTCTCTCTGACACACACACACAGACACTTAGGATTCTGAAAAAAATGTTTGAGCTAAAGATCCCCCCCCCCCAAAAAAAAAATTGAACTTTACCTGGCAATTAATACTTAAAAGAGACAGTTTTTTTTTTAATCAGCGACGTTCTTTTTCAAAAAAATGGAAATACTGCGACAATTATTTTTCGGCCATACACCGATGCTAACCCCTTTCCCAGACACACACATATATTCACACGGACACTCTATAAAGAAAAAGGAATAACCAGGAAAATGGCTCACTTTCTCCGATGGAAATCATCATCAACCCCCCCACGCAGTGCAGTCTGTCCCTGACCTTCTCTGATGACCAGCTGGACGCTCCGGTGAGGCTGCGGTGGTGGTGGTGGTGGTGGTGGTAGCGGAGCCTGTTGGTCCGGCCACCGGCTGGGTTCAACGGGTACTGACCAAAGTACCTCCGCGTCGGCCCTCCTTAACGCCTGCTTCGGTACCGCGGCCTCCCCGCCCGCGCCCCGCCGCCCCCTCGCCTCACACACACACACACACACTCACAGACTCACCTTTTGTGTGTCTTCCTCGCCGCCAGGAAGACGGATTTGGGCGGACCGCGTCCGAAGGCGCCCCCCCCCCTCCCCCGCCGTCGCGGGCGGCCTCGCTGTGAGTGTCGACGGCGGCGACGCCTGTCCTTCGGACGCCACCCCGCGGCCAGATGTCGCGATAGGACCCCCCGCGAGGACCTCCGAGGACCGCGAGGGCCGCGCCCGCTGCTGCGGCCGCTGTTTTCGCGGTGACGCGCGCGGGTGCATGTCGCGGGGGGGTCCGCGGGGGGTCCAGGACAAAGGGCGGTATTTCAGTCCGTTCGACGGCGTGCCCGCGCCGTCACGTGGGGACGTCCTCTCGTGTCCGTGCCGTCGTCGACGGCGGCCTCGACTTCCCTGATCGGCGTCCCCGATGCCGCCGCTTCCCCCGCGCGTCCTCCTCGTCGTATAGTGCTCCGGCTGCATCGTCCTCGTCCTCGGTGCACCCCCCAAACAGCCGTCCTCGTCGTCCTTGACACCGTCCTCATTCTGTTCCATCATCGCGTTGCCCCCCCCCCTCTCCCCCACCTCCTGGTCCCGCCCCTGGCTCCCCCCCCCCTCTTTCCTCCACACACACACACACACCGCGAGCGCTGCGCTATTGTCCCCCGCCGTCTATTTCCGTTTGCGGTGCTGAACTGTGTGGTTCAAGTGCACGGGCAAGGATATGGCGAGGTGCTTGGAGAGAGAGAGAGAGAGAGAGAGAGAGAGAGAGAGAGAGAGAGAGAGGGGAGGGGGGAGGGGGGCAGATGCCCCCTGCCCTTGTATGCGCACCAAGCCGACGCGCCTTGAGGTAGGGCATGGACCCAGCAGGACACCCCTCCCCCCCCCTCCCTCTCGTGACCTAGGCCAGAAGCAAAAACACGACCGACTAAAAGTATGCGCGAACACACGTGAAAGTTGGACTAATCCCGCTGTATGTCGAGGAAAAAAAAATTGGTCACAGTGTTTCTGTCGGGCGGCGTCGAACTAGTAGTGTTGTAGTAGTTTTCCTGTTCTGAAAAAAAAAATATGAGCACATAAGAGATGCAGTATGGAAAGTGGCTGCCAAGGAGATAGGGCATCTAAAAGCAAACAGTGGGAGGGCGTTTGGGGAAGAATTGGGGGGGGGGGGGGGGGCTCAGGGCTAGAGCGGAAATGCGTCAAACGCGACAGTGAAAAGAGGGAAATGCATGCCCAAAAAAAACACACACACAAGGAGAGAAAGAAAAAAAAGGACCAGGTTCTGCCGAGATGTGAAGTCTACGCATCCGCTGCCGCCGGACGAGCTCGGCGTGAGGCGGCTCTACATTTATGTTAGAAGAACGCGGAGAAATATTTATTCAAAATCCGAACGAATAAAATCGTGTCGAAATCATCTCAGAGAGGTTCGTGCACTATCGGAGCACGTATCTGACACGGATTATGGGGGGCAGAGAATTTTTTTTTTTAGAGATACTGGTAACAAAATAGAAAGGAATGAAGAAGAAAAAGAATGTCGAGAAAATGGGTACGATGCGTCGGCCCGTTGGGCCCGTTCGGGGCATTGGTTCCAGCGTCATGACCCGGTTCTGTTCCTCGTCTCGCCTGCCGTAAGGGCCCCGTCGGTGTCTAGGTCAGTGGCGTCCTCGTCCTTTTTTATACCCCCCCCCCCCCTACCGAGCTCCTTGTCCAGCAAGGAGAGAGAGAGAGAGAGAGAGAGAGAGAGAGAGAGAGAGAGAGAGAGAGAGAGAGGGAGGGATAATAAAAAAAAGTGAAAAAGGAAAGCTAGGGAGCGGGTCCAACAAAGCGAGTATATAAGGGAGATCAGCTGACCACAAAGCGTAGTAGCTACCGGTCAATCAGTATAAGTTGATTGAGGTGGGAAGAGAAGGAGGGAGGGGGGGGGGCAGCGGTCGTACCTGGTCGTACACTGCGGTGACGAGTAAACTTTTCATAAGCCGCCTGCTCCGCGCTCGTAGCTCGTTGAGCCTCCTGCGGTATGATGTATTTTTTATTCTCCTTCAGAAACTGTCCCCGGTGTTGAGCGTTTCCCAACGTCACTGCGCGGCTCTCCTCAGAAACATAGCCTTGAATCCGGGGCTCTCATAATGTTTACCGTCGCGGGTTGCAATCGTTCGGAAGCGGAGGGCAACGCACGTAATTTTAATATGTCTCTCGGAATTATTTTTTTTTCTGAAAGTGTGGTTGACGGACGTTGGACTGTATAGGGCAGCGCTGGACACCCTCCCCTCCCTCCCCCGCCGCCACTAGAAAATGATGTTTACCCACATGTCTATGGTCCCGTGAGAGGAGTGTGTGTGTGTGTGTGTGTGTGTGTGTGTGTGCGTGAATAGCGGCGAAGAAAGAGAGAAATAGCGAGAAGGCAAAAGGGAACCCTACAAAGAAATAGGTGAAAGCGAGATGCAAAATAGAAGGAAAAGTAATGCGAGTTTGGTTTGGACTTTTTAAGCGAAAAGTTAATTCGCGTTTTCACGACCACCGCTGTAGGAGAAGGGAAGGTAAGGGAGGGGGGCGTGTGATATCGACCCGTTCCAGAAGTGGAACTGTCTGTTTGTCTCAAACTGCGCAAAGGCATTGCGCGGCATGGAGAGTTGGAGAGGGGAGGGGGGAGTGAGTGAGAGAGAGAGAGGGGACGAAGCTACACCAAGCGCGCGTGGTGGGGGGCGCGGGAGTGGGGGGGGGGGGGGGGTTAAGGGCGCAGTGGCACTGGCTGAGAGGGGGGGGGGGGTAGAACGGCGAAGACGGAGATGCTCAGCCCAGCCCGAACCTCAGGCGAGAGAGACAGAGAGAGAGAGAGAGAGAGAGAGAGAGAGAGAGCGGGGGCAACATCAATACAGACCGGGAAGGGAGGTGGAGGGAAAGAGACGCGAAATGTGGGTGTACGTATGCAGTGTGTGTGTGTGTGTGAGAGAGAGAGAGAGAGAGAGAGAGAGAGAGAGAGAGAGAAGAGAAATCCCCGCCCGCTGTGGAAGCGGGGCTGGAAGCGAAGGAGAGAAAGAGAGCAAGCGAGGGGGCGAGACGGAGAGCACAGGAGAAGCAGGGGAATGAGAGAGAGAGAGAGAGAGAGAGAGAGAGAGAGAGAGAGAGAGAGAGAGAGAGACGGAGCGGTCGAACACTCGCGGGGGATTATCGGAGCGCGTTACTGCTGTGCGCCTCTGCGGTCGCTCTAAGAAGAGGGAGAGAGAGAGAGAGAGAGAGAGAGAGAGAGAGAGAGAGAGAGAGAGAGAGAGAGAGAGAGAGAGAGAGAGAGAGGGAGGGAGGGAGAGAGAGAGAGGTGTCGGATGAAAGAGGGAGTGGAAGGGAGAGGGGGGAGTTCTCCAGGTGGAACACCTTTGCGCGTTATTCCACTGCGTGCTCACAATTCATTCCTCTCACTCTCTCCCACTGCCGCCGTCGTCCCGTTTCATGATGCTCCCCCCCTCCTCTCTCTCTCTCTCTCTCTCTCTCTCTCGCGCTTTGCAACCACTCTCCTCCCGGCTTCTGTTGTCTGCCTTTCTCTCTGTGTCTCTGCCTCTCCCTCCCCCCCTCTCTCTCTACCCTCTCCCCCCCCTCTCTCTCTCTCTCTCTCTCCCGTCTCTCTCTGCCTCACCGGAGGGCTCCGCGTCGCTACAGCCCTCCCCCTACATTTGAAAGATTGTTTCAGTGCCCCCACTTCTCTCTCTCTCTCTCTCTCCCTTGTGCGCCCATTTCCACCCCCCATTCCGCCTGTGCTTCGCGCTCCCCCGCTCACTCCATCTCTGTCACTGTCTCTCTCGCACTCATGGGGGGGGGGGGGCACCGGCCGCCGTTCGCCCCAATAGCTTCATCCGGCCATGATATTCGGACCATCCAAGAATAGGGAGTGGAGTGGCGCGGCGTGGTGTGTGTGTGTGTGTGTGTGAGAGAGAGAGGGGGGGGGGGGAGAGAGAGAGAGAGAGAGAGAGAGAGAGAGAGAGTGTGTGTGTGTGTGTGTGTGGGTGGGTGTGTGTGTGGGTATAGGTGGGTGGTGCCCAGCCGCAGTGGACCCTGGCGGACCCACAGCGTCGTACCCGGGGCCTTACACCGGGCGCTGCGAAACCGCGAGAAATAAAGAAGAAAGAAAAAAGAGACAACGTTCCAACATTTTCCATAAGAGGCGGTGGGAGAAAAAAAAGTTCTCGATTGAATTCCTCTTTGACTCTCTTCTCACTGTGTGGACATGGCAGCAGTGTCCAACTCCGTCCGTGCGGACTTCGCCGCGGGTTCGAGTACCAGATCAATCCGTATTTATGGATGGTCCCCACCAGATCCTGCTGAGACCCCCCCCCCCCCCCCCCCGTGGACTTGTGCGTCGGGGGCGCAGCCGCAGTGCCGGCCGTGGTAGAGGGGCGCCAGAGACCAATGGCAGGAGCTCGACCCCGCGAGCTCTCTCTCTCTCTCGCTTTCCGTTTCGTCTTCCGTTTCCGTTCGCATTGCCCTGCCGCGCCGCCCCCGCCCCCGCCGCCCCCGTCCGCCCCCGCAGCGCCGCGCCACCCCCACCAGTCGTATCTGCGAATGGCATTGCGAGGCCCCCGCCGCCCCCAGCGGCCCCAAGCGGCCCCGCCGCCGCAGACGCCATTTTGTACGATTGCCGGGCCGTTTGAGTCCCAACTGCGGCGGGGAGGGGGAAACAGGGGAGAGAGAGAGAGAGAGAGAGAGAGAGAGACAGTCAGAGAGGGCGCGGCCAGACCCTTATACCACTGGGCGTGGCAGCAATGCCATTGCTCTCTCTCTCTCTCTCGCACTGCCGGCATTGGTCTGTCTGCCGGGGCGGGGCTCGCATTCCTCATGCCCCAGCCCATCACCCTCAGCCGGTAGGTAGGCACCCCCGCTGCACCCCACGGCCGGACTGGTTGCCTACCCTGTGGATGACAGGCGCTCCTCTGTCCCACACTCTGCGCTGTGAACGGGGAGACGGACCCGAAAGAAAGAGAGAGAGAGAGAGAGAGAGAGAGAGGGCAGAAAAAAGTTTTAAAAAAATAGAGGGAGAGAGAGAGTACGTCATTTGCCATCGTCTCCAGCCGTGGCCCATAAGTCGCCCCCGGACCATCCAGTGGCCCCCTAAAAAGTGGCGGAAACGCTGAAATCGACAAGATATATAACTCCCGCGGAGAGACACGGCCGGGGGGGGGGGGGCAGCACTTTGCATCCACAACTTTTCTTACCCCCCCCCCCCTTCTTACTATCTCTCTCTCTCTTCTCTCTTCTCACTCTCTGTCCCTCATGCGCTTCTCTAGCTTTCTCTCACTCACTCACTCCCCCCCCCCTCCCAGCTCTAGCCTGCTCCGCCCCTGCCCAAACTCCTTTTGGCGCCCGAACGCCCTCGAAGACCGATTTGATTTTCAAATATTTCCCTCCTCTCCCCGGTGCGGCGGCGGTGGTGGTGGTGGCGGCCTGGCATCAGCAGCTAGGCCGTCCGAAACCCTTTCCCCGTACGGGAGAGGGAGAAGGACGGATGGAAGGTGACGGAGAGCAGGAGAGAGAGAGAGAGAGAGAGAGAGAGAGAGAGAGAGAGAAAGAGAGAGCAGACGTCGATCACGTGGCCACACAAGACGTCGTCGAAGGTTACCAGCGTGGCTTCAAATGGCCCGCCGCAGCGGCAGCTGCTTAAGGAGAGAGAGAGAGACAGGGAGAGACAGAGAGAGACAGAGAGAGAGAGAGACAGAGAGAGAGAGACAGAGAGATCAGCGCTCATTTCTCAGTGCGGTAGTAGTCGAACCCGCGAACCACAGCGCATCGCATACGTCGACGGCGTGCTACAAAACGCGGCAAGAGCACGCTCTGGCCCGTGCAAAACTCGTCTCTCTCTCTCTCTCTCTCTCTCTCTCTCTCTCTCTCTCTCTCTCTCTCTCTCTCTCTCTCTCTCTCTATTCTCCGCACTCCAACGTTCCTGCTCCTCCCCCCTTCCCCCGCGCCCCCTTTGGGGCATTTCTTGCGACGACGAGGTATAAAGCCCGTCGACCGTGGGTCCCCCCCCCCCTCCCCTGCCGCCCCCGCCGCCCCCGCCGCCCCCGCCGCCCCCGCCGCCCCCGCCGCCACCCACTGGTGACCGCCTCGCCGTGCCCCGGCCGTGCTGTGCCGACGGCGCTACCACTCGCTCCCCCTTCAGCGCCATCTTCCAGTTCACTCTCTTCCTCGTCTGTGTCATTGTGTGTCTCCCTCCCCCCCCCCCCCCCCCGAGAGGGTCCCCTTCAGCGCCCGCAGCGCTGCTCCCGCCCCCTCTCGCCACCGACAACGGCTGCTGCTGCTGCTGGCTCCCTCTTCTTTTACTGCTCGCACACAGTCGCTATAGCTCCCGCTATCTCTCTCTCTCTCCCACTCTCGACCCCTCTCGCTCCGTCCCTTTCCCACGCCGCGCGCCACGCCCTCTGCGCGAGCTGCCCGCGCTCGCTCGCGGGAGAGAGAGAGAGCATTGGATTTTCTCTCTCCCCCTCCCGCCTTTCTCTTTCTCTCCCTCTCTCTCTCCTTCCTTATGACGTCTGCACGTGAAGCGCGCCGCTACTCCCCGATCAATGCGCACCAGTCCTTTAATGTCTCTCTCTCTCTCTCTCTCTCCCCTCCCGCTCCGTCGCTGCCGCCACCCCCCGCGTGCTTTCTCTCACTCTCTCTCTCCCCTCCTCTCGCTCCCTCTCTCTGACTGCTTGGTGCCCCACAGCGAGAGCCGACGCCCCACCACATCTTGGGCCCTCCCACACCGACTATGTCTGTCTGTCTGTCTGTCTGTCTGTCTATCTGTCTATCTGACTGACGGTATGTGTGTTTGCCGTTTGATGAGGTACCGATGAAATGACTTTCAGAGAGTACGGGTTGCGAGAAGCACTCCCTCGAACTCGTATTGCAGCTTTCTCTCTCTCTCTTGCTCTCTCTCTCCTACTGTCTGTCTCTGTCCCTCTCCCTCCGCTGATATTTCGCCCCAACTTTCGAGCCCCCTCCCTTACAGCCCCCCTTCTTCTGTCTCTGTCTCTCTATTTCTCCCAAAAGTTGGCAGCCTCTCTTGTTTCCGTATCGGTATGCTGAATGAAGAGAGAGGGAGGGAGAGGAGAGGGGGAGGGAGGGAGGGAGACAGAGACATGCCGGGGGAAGGGTGGGTGGAGGGAGAGAATGTTTCGGGTTCAAATCCCCTCCCCTTTCTCCGGACAGAAAACTTTTGTGACGGGGCCGCGGGCGGGCCGGCCGGGCAGACAGTGGGCTCACCCGCTGTGTGGCCGCTGCCCGCTCGAGAGCGAGAGAGAGATAGAGAGAGAGAGAGAGAGAGCGAGAGAGAGAGAGAGAGAGAGAGAGAGAGAGAGAGAGGTGTAGGGGGCGAGCGCCGGGGATGCGGGCCGCCGTTCGGGCACCGGTGCCGGTTGGGATGCCTACCCGGCACGGCGCTCTGTGGAGGCGCACGGAGGCGGGCGAGGCGGGTCCTGCGCCCAAAGCTCCGCCGTGCACATCTGAGAGAAGATGAACGCTGGAGAACAATGAAAAAAAAATACAAATAAATAAATGTAGAAAACATTTTAAATAATAAATGGCTTGGAAAAATGTTTTTTTTTTTGCCGTAGTGCCTGCGAGGACTTGAGACGACGATAGAGCGAGAAAGAGCGGAATAGTCCGTGTCAGCGGGCAGGGGGTTAGAGCGAGATGGAACACACTGCGCCACCGCTCTCTCTCTCTCTCTCTCTCTCTCTCTCTCTCTCCAACTTTGTGACGTCCGTACATTAAGTCCCGCGGCAGGACGAGCGGAGCAGGCGGGGGCTGCGTTCGGCCCGAGTGCGTCTCTGTCGCACACGAGCCGCGACGCGCGCATTAGAGCGACAAGGACGCAAACAAAAACAAAAAAACAAAAGACGGTCTGGCGGACGCGGCCCGCGCAGCGATCACCGCGCCACTTTTTAACGAGACGTCGATGCCTATTTTACGCCGTCAGGGTTGCCGTCCGCGTCCAACGACTTTGCCCTCCGCGTGGGGGGGGGGGGGGGGGCGGTGCGAGGCTAGGTATGAGAGATAAACCCGGAAGCGTTATTGGAGGCGTCAGTCTGAAATTGGAGAGAGAGAGAGAGAGAGAGAGAGAGAGAGAGAGAGAGAGAGAGAGAGAGAAGAAAAGAGAGAGAGACGGGCAGAACGTGTTCCGTTCCGTCGTAAAGTCGCCATCGAAATTGGAGCGTCAAATTTCTAAAAAAAAAAAGTATGAGAAAGTTTGGCTAACGACAACCACCCCAGCCGAGGCCGCCGCGGCCGCGGCCTCCTGTCCGCGTCGTCGTCGTCGCCGTGGTGTCGTCTGCCGGGGCGGATGGCACGTCGGCGGCGTCGACGTTGGCGGCGGCCACAAACACAGCCAGATCATGGCGCCCGACGCCGGGCGCGGCGGCCGCACTTTAAAAATTCATTAAACGGCTTGCGGGGGAAGAGGAGGAGAGAGGACCCTCCCAGCCCCGCAAGGTAGGCAACCGGGAATATATATATACACATATATAGGGGCCGAGAGAGAGAGAGAGAGAGAGAGCAGCGCCATACACCTGACGTGTTTCCAAACCGGACGAGATGTGGCCACTGCACGGCGGTGGTGGCGTCTCCACCCCCCCCCCCCCCCCCTCCACCAACTCGCCTCTCTCTCTCTCTCTCTCTCTCTCTCTCTCTCTCTCTGTCCTGGCCGGGCAAGGTGTGAATATTCATCCATAGCTCCCTCCTTTAGCATCTTGTCCATAACTTGAGCTAGCCTCCCTCCCCCCCCCCCCCTCCCCACGACCACTCTGACGGCGTAGGCGGGCGAGGGAAAGAGAGAGAGAGAGAGAGAGGGAAGAGACAGAGAGAGAGAGAGAGAGAGAGAGAGAGAGAGAGAGGTCTGCGGTGTC